>PVJI01032388.1:0-12255 GCA_004026765.1 Micronycteris hirsuta
AAGATGTTGCTGCGTGGAATGTCTGAGATTTTCCTACCGATGTTTTCCTCTAGAACTTTTATGGTGTCACGACTTACATTTAAGTCTTTTATCCACCTTGAATTTATTTTTGTGTATGGTGTAAGTTGGTGCTCGAGTTTCATTTTTTTGCAGGTAGCATTAGGGATAATTTTTTAAAAAGCTCGGGACTTCCTTTTTAAGTGCATTCTTAAGTTCTTAAAATTTTCTTAAACCACTTTAGAAATACTTAGTTAAGTATTTCTCTTTAAAGATTTGTGACTATATTTAGTGTTATCAAATAAATACCATTGGTGGAAGCAATATCATCTCATGATAGTGATGGAGTAACATCTGTCCTTATGTTTTGCATATATGCAAAGATAAATGTAATTCAAGAGCTAGAAATAAACTTATACAATTGGTGGGAGAGCTTATTACAATCCCCAGTTAAGAGACTAAATGCCCCCCAAAATGTTTCCTTATATTCTAGGACTTCTTATCACATAGCTGCTGACCTTGCACTTATCAGTACCTTTCATCATTTTCCATTCCATGTGATGATCCAGACTGACATTAAATGTGTATTTGGGTGTTTGTCTTGTTTTGTTTTGGGGTGTGTGTGTGTGTGTGTGTGTGTGTGCAATGAAGAGAGAAACAGAGAGACAGAGAAGGAACATATTTGACATTCAAGATACACATGAGTACTTCTATATAAAATATTTTGTTGAAAAAAATCTCATATGGTCTTATTGAGTTTGAAAGCAAGGTAGTCATTAAATATGGAAATAAATACTTCTTGTCAATTACACTCAATAATAATAGTAGTAATAATAAATATCATCTTCAAACATGTGAAAGATAAATCCCCGGTGAAGGGCGTATTCTAATGTGTCTATTCATTTGGGGCAGAATCTCATTTTAAAAGAAATAATAAAGCAATTGCAGAGATTTGCCTATACAAATCAAGACACGCCTGATTACAAGCTGAACAAGCATCAGGAAATGTATTCCCACACCACCCCTATCAGGAAAGGAGGAAACTTTAAAAATTGGAATTCGGTGAGGCCAGGCATTCCTCCGATGGACTGTAATGGACTATTTAGGGTTTTGGAAATGTGGTCTGTGCCTGGCAGTGGATTGGGAACAAGGGCTAGAGTCAGAGATGTACCCAAGCAGGAGCGAAGACTTATGCAGACATTTCTCAGAATACTTTGTATCTCCTCTTTCAGAGGGAAAATCATGAACTATATCTTGATATTGTCTGTAACGACATCTCCTTAAAACATTTGAAAACGCACCAGAAAGGAAGTAAACATCTACGATGCCTACCAGTGTCTACCAGTTATATTTTTTTTCATCACAAACCGGCTCTCCTTCATATAGCTATCTCAAGATTATATGTGTAAGGTATATAAATAAAGAAAACAAATCTGAAGACAAAATTAATCTTGTGTCTGTTCAATTAATAGTAGCAATTTCTTCAAATATAATGCATGCACAATTATCGACATCAATTTTATGTACTAAAATCCATGCCAGAGATTTTGACAGCACATAAAAATTATTTCTAAGATATTATCTAAGTACAGTTTGCCATAAAAACTAAGTGAAACAAAAGTGAAGAGGCAAAGGAATGTTTTTATAGTCTTTATATTTGAACATATAGAAATCCTCATTTTGGAGAAGCAGGAGTATGTGGATATATTACATATTTATTTGTATATCTTCTTTTTACTAAATTGATTAGGGGATACTGGTTAATAAGATCGTGTAGGTTTCAAGTGCACATTGCTGTGATTCGTGATCTGCACAATGCATTGTGTGCTCTTCACCCAGAGTCAGATCTCCTGCCATCACTGTATATTCGGCCTCCTTTATATTCTCCTACACTCCCAACCCTCCTCCTTCTGGTAACTACCACAGTGTGTCCTGTCTATGAATTTAGGTTTCATAGCCCACATGTGAGTGAAATCATACCGTTATTAGCTTTTTCTAATGACTTATTTCACTTAGCATAATATTCTCATGGTCCATCCATGTTGTCACAAATGACAGTATTTTGTCTTTTCTTATGGCTGAGTCGTATTGCATTGCGTATATATTCACCACATCTTCTTTATTCAATCGTCTATCAAAGGATAGTTTGTCTCCATGATTGGCCACTGTGAATATGCTGCAATGAACACAGGGATGCCTATATCTTTGCAAATATATGTTTTCAAAATTTGGGAGTAGATACCCAGAAAAGGGATTGCTGGGTCATATGGTAACTATTCTTACTTTTCCAAGGAACTGCCATACTGTTTTCCATAGTGGCTGTACCAGTTTACATTCCCACCAGGAGTGAATAAGGGCTTCCTTTTCTCCACAACCTCTTCAAAACTTGTTATTATGTATTTGTCTTATTGATAATAGTCATTCTAATAGATGTGAGGTGCTATCGCATTGTAGTTTTGATTTGCATTTCCCTAATAGCTAGTGAAGTTGAAAATCTTTTCATATGCGTTCGGCCATTTGTATGTATTCTTGGAAGAAGTATCTGTTCATATCCTCTGCCCACTTTTTAAATTTGATTGTTTGTTTGGTGTTCACTTATATGAGTTTTTAAATATATTTTGGATACTAACTTCTTGTTAGAGCTGCTGTTTGCAAATATCACCTCCCATTTGGTTTGGTTGCCTTTTTGTTTTGTTGTTGGTTTCTTTTGCTGCAAAAAAACTTTTTTTTTTTTAGTTTAATATTGTCTCATTCATTTATTTTCGTCTTTACTTCCATTGCCTTTTGGGTCAAATTCATAAAATGTTCTCTAAAACTATGGTGCATAAGTTTAGTACCTATGTTTCTTCTATGTAATTTATTGTTTCAGATTTTATATTTAGTCCTTTGATCCATTTTAAATTAACTTTTGTACATGGGGAAAAGCTCTACTCTAGTTTTATTCTTTTGCATGTGGCTTTCCAATTATCCCAGCACTATGTATTAAAGAAACATCCTTGCCCTGGCTGGTGTGACTCAGTGGATTGAGTGCCAGACTGTGAGCCAAGGAGTCGCTGGTTCAGTTCCAGGTCGGGGCACATGGCTGAGTTGCAGGCCAGGTCCCTACTGGGGGGTATGTGAGAGGCAACTACACATTGATCTTTCTTTCCCTCTCTCTCTGTCCCTTTCCCTTTAAAAATAAATAAAATATATTTTTTAATAGGCTTTCTTTACCCCATTGTGTTTTTGGCCTTTTTGTAAAAAACTCAATTGCCATTATACATTTGGTTTTATTTCTGGGCTCTCAATTCTGTTCTATTGGTCTGTATGTCTGTTCTTCTGCCAATACCATGCTGTTTTGATTATCATAGCAATGTTGTATAATTTGAAGTCAGGTAGTGTGATACCTCTAGCTTCGTTTTTTTTTATTCTTGGGACTGCTCTGGCTATTTGGGGTCTTTTCTGCTTCCTCACAAGTCTGATTTTTTGTTCTATTTAATTTAAAAATGACATTGGGATTTTGATGAGGATTGTATTACATCTGCATAGGCTTTGGGTAATATGCCGATTCTCACAATCCATGAATAAGGAATATCTTTTCATTTCATGGTGTCTTTTCAATTTATTTAATAGTGATTTGTATTTTTCAGTATATAGGTCCTTCACATACTTTATTAACTCTATTCCTAAGCATTTCATTCTTTTGGTTGCAAATAGATTTTTTTTTTATTTCTTTCCTGAAATTTCACTGTTAGTATACATGAAAACAGTGGATTTTTTTTTGTACATTGATTTTGTATCCTGTTACTTTATTTGTTCATTGTTTCTAATAGTGTCTGGTGGAGTGTTTAGGATTTTCTATACACAGAATTATGTCATCTGCAAAAAGTGACACTTTTACTTCTTCATTCCTAATTTGGATGTCTTTTATTTCTCTCTCTTGCCTGATTGCTCTGGTTAGGACTTCCAGAACTATGTTGAATAAAAGTGGTGAGAGAGGGCACTCTTGTCCTGTTCCTGATTTTAGAGGAAAAACTATCAGTTTTTCACTATTCAATATTAGATTAGCTGAGGGTTTATCATATATGGTCTTTATTATATTTAGGTACTTTCCTTCTATACCAATTGTATTGAGTGTTTTAATCATAAATAGATGGTGTACCTTATCAAATGCTTATTTACATCTATTGATAATGTCATGATATTTATACATATTTGTATACATATTTTATACATATTTTGTTAATGGTATGCATTACATCAACACATTTGCATAGGTTGAACCATCCCTGTGCCACTAGAATGAATCCCCCTTGATCATGATGTATTATTTTCTAAAATATATTGTTGTATTCAATGTGCTAGTATTTTATATCTGTATTAACAGTGATACAGATCTTTCATCTTCCTTGTCTGTGTTTTATTCTTGACAGATTGTGCTATCAGGGTTATGTTGGCCTCATAAAATGTGTTAGAGAACATTGCCTCTTTTTCAAGTTTTTGAAGAGTTTGAGAATTATAAGTATTAAATCTTCTTTGAATGTTTTTGTAGAATAAATTAGTGAAACTATCTGGTCCTAACAATTTTCTGAGAGGTTTCTGATGTTTCTTTCAATTTCTCCACTGCTGATTGGTCTATTTAGGTTTTTTAATTCTTCATGATTGAAGAATTATTATATTGAAATATATAATGTTCTTAGGTTATATATTTCTAGAAACAATTTCTTCTAGGTTATTGAATTGGAAGGCATATAGTCTTTTCTAGTATTCTAGTATGACCCTTTGTATATCTGTAATATCCAAGGTAACTTCTCTTTCATTTCTGATTTTGTTTATAAGAGTCTTAGTTCTTCTTTAGTGAGTATAGGCAAGGGTTTGTCAATATCATTAATATTTTCAAAGAGTCGGGTCTTTGTTGTATTGATTTCTATATAGCCTTTTTGCTCTTTATTTCACTCAATTCTTCTCCAGTTTTTATTATTTCCTTTCTTCTGACTGTGATTGCTTTTGCTTTTCTTTTCTAGTTCTTTAAGGTGTAATGTCAGGTTATTTACTTAGGATTTCTCTTGTTTCTTGAGATAGGCCTGCCCTCTTATTACCACTTTTGCCGCATCCCACAAGTTTTGATATGTCATACTGTCATTCTCATTTGTCTCTATATGTCTTTTTATCTCACCTTTTAGTTCTTCTTTGACCCAATCATTTTTAGTAGTATTATATTTAATCTCAATATATTTGTTTTTTTTTTTAACTTCCATTTTGTAGTTGATTTCTAATTTCAAAGCACTGTTGTCAGAGCATATGCTTGGTATAATTTCAGACTTCTTGAATTTGTTGAGGCTAGTTTTGTGACCCAGCACATTTTCTTTCTCCTTGTGAATGGTCCATGTGCACTGGAGAGGAATGTATAATCTGATGTTCCGGGATGAAAGGCCCTGTAAATGTCAAGTATATCCTTTTGGTTAAGTGTGTCATTTAAGACCAATATTTCTTTATTGATTTTCTGTTTGGATAAACTATTTAGAGTTGTCAATGAGGTATCAAGTTCCCTAACTATGACTATGTTTTTGTCAGTTTCGTTCTCTTAGTAGTTGCTTTATATATTTTTGTGCTGAGTGGGTGTGTATATATGTGTATATGTATATATATATATATATAGAGAGAGAGAGAGAGAGAGAGACAGACAGACAGACAGACAGACAGAGACAGAAAGAGACAGAGACAGAGAGACAGAGAAATGTTATGCATACTTGATTTAGTGTCCCCTTTATCATTATAAATGTCCATCTTTTTATCTGGTTACCTTTGTTATCACGAGTTATATTTTATCAGATGTAAGTATGGCCACGCCTGCTTTCCTATGGATGCTACTTGCTTGGAGAATCATTTTCCACCCCTTTACTTTGTGTCTACCTTTGCCTTTGCAACTTAAATGTGTCTCCCAACGGCAACATATAGTTGGGCTTTATTTTTATATCTTAAATATACAGATTTATGTTCTGAAGGTATAAAGTCCTGAGGGTTCTTTTTGCTCTTCAAATAAATTACAAATTCTGTATCATTCAGTCTATCAATAGCCTGACAGCCACTGACATATTGATTTATCTTTGGTATAGCTAAGGGGTAGTACTCAATGTTCAGTGAACTTTTCCTGCTTCTACACTTCATCTAATGTGGTTCCTGATGTCCAAGATGCTTTTCATCCCCCTTTCCCATCTTGTCTACAAATTTTTTTAACAGAGTTAAATTTAGATCTACCTTAAATGTCATCTGGCAAGTGTCTACCTACTCAGCTATGGGTGCTAACAAATAAACTGCATGTGAAACATTCCATCTACAAAGGCTTTCAAAGTTATTTTACAATCTTTTTAGCATGGACTAGAGATTTGCTATTCACAAAAATCTAATAATGTATTATTGTTTTTTGTTAATAACATGATCACACTAATTACAAATTTTATAATGTTGTAACTGAATATGAAACACAATAACATGAATGACTATGCTGCACAGAGAATGGCAAGTGAAATACAATTATGTATAACTATTTCAAATGTATTTGGTAAGTTTGAGACTGAGATCACTTGTATTTCTATTTGTTTATTGGAAAAATAACTAAAATTGTATAATATTTTTTCAAGGGTCCATAAATGTCTATTTTCTGTACAAATATTTCTATCTCCAGTCACACGATATACAACATTATTTGATTTTGTGGGATTATTTACACTTATAAATATATTGTTGCCAAAACACTGTCAATGCATATGATTGACACAAAAATAAATATTGCTAACTTTTTAAAAATATTTCAAATATTGCTGTGTAATTCAAATCTGTAAGTAAAAGCTGTATTCTAAGATCAAATCACAAGTAACAATATAATATGTAAAGTACAGATATAATACTATTTAAAAATACTATGGTAATGAATAAACAATTTATAAATCTCATTGGAATTTAGAGTGATCTGTATACAAGCCTTTATTATAAATCCTAGAAATACAAAATCTAACCACAATTTTATTTAAATAGCAGGTATCTATTAAGTGAATTTCCATTATGCTTTTAAAATCTCAAAATAATGTTATTTCTAGTTAAGTCCTGTACTACCTGAATCATTAATTTAAAAGCTAAAATAAACAATACTTAGAAGTGTAAACCTATAAAAACATACATTAATTTTCTGACATTTATAAATATAAATAAGTCATTTATTTCATGATGTTTAGGAATAATGGGTAGCACTCTACATAAATCCCTGTAGTTATTATGATTTGTACAAAGCTAAACAATACATATTTTTCTAGAGGAGCATTTCTTTGATCATATATTTATTTTTCTCATCCTGATAATAACACAGATTTTAGGATCTACTAAAAGATTAAACTGGAAGACTCTCTATACCACAGAATGTAAGCAGGAATTTGCTTGTTATGTTAACTACTGAATGCCTAACAGAAAAGTGATGGTTCATATAAGAAACTCATTAAATATTTGTGCAGTTAATAGTGTTGATTAAAAATAAAGCTACTACTCTGGCCGGTGTGGCTCAGTTGGTGGGAGTGTTGTCCCGTAACCAAAAGGTTGCAGGTTCGACTTCCAGTCAGGGCGCATGCCTAGGTTTCAGGTTCTGTCCCTGGTTCGGGTGTGTACGGGAGGCAACTGATCAATGTTTCTCTCTTACATCGATGTTTCTTTCTATCCTTTCCACTCTCTCTAAAAAGAGCATGAAAAATGTCCTCAAATGAGGATAAAAAAAATAGAACTACTTAGTTTTTCTCTTTAGTTTTATTCATCATCCTGAGTTAATACCGTATATCCATACCCATCTTTCTATCTTTATCAACAATATGACGTGAAGAATATCAGGCCTTATGGAGACCTCAGAGAAAAGGATGAAGTCAGGACCTCCCTTTGCAACAGGAGGGAGGATCACTTGTGATCTGCCTCTCAGACTCAGCATACGCATGCAATCTGGTAAAATGAGCTATTTGACACCCGCCTCTCCATCTTCCTAGCTAAATCCTTGAAAACTTATGCCCAAAACTTTTTTCCACACTTCTAAAGTAAATGTTTAAAACTTGAATATACTGAAATTCATTTCAACAAAACCAATCAATAAGTGCTGTGATACAAAATGTTTTCTGGTTTGGCTAAATTGATCAATATTAGAAATCAGGAGAGCACGGTTTCTATAACAGAATGGAGCAAACAATTAATATTTCATCCGTATTATATTTAACAGGACCAAGATAAAAAACAGCTTTACTGAGATGTACATCTGTCCTGTAGATTTACAAGCTCACTTTGCCTCTGAGATGGACTTAGTCCACAGAAAGAGGCAACTGGCTAATAATTTAGGCTTTATGTCAAAGATATGGTACAAATTATTCAATCTTTTTCACTTTACATTCAGTACAGAAGTAATATTTATTTCCTCTAACTCCCATTAGATGTGAAGTCCTTTCAATTACTGAATTCCTTTCTAGTTATGTAATTCCTAAGAGCCTTATTCCTTCATGGGATGACTAATTACTGCATAAATGTCAATTCTTTGAGAACAAATTTAAAATTTGTGCAAGCTTAGACAAATAGCAATTGAAGGAGTGCTTTTAAATTTTATCTGAAAGAATAAACAGGAGAAAATACCCAAGAAAAATTTTGAGAAGGATCATGAATGGGAAGGATTTCATATTGCATAATTTTTTTAAAAATCTACCAATATGGACAAAAGTAGGTAATCTTAGAGATGGTCCTAGATATATATGCTGTCATGCACACATGTATCTGTTTGCATGTGTTCATGTACACAGATTAGGGAAACTTGCAATCCAAAGCTAAAAGCAGCTTTGATTTTTATAAGAAAATTAGCTTCATAGAAAAATAAAATGAGACCCTTGTTTTCTATTTATTATAATGAATTCCAGATGTATTATAAGGATTTGAGAAAATTAAAGCCACAAAAATAAAATAGAAGAAAAAGATGCAGGTAACTAATCTTACAATAAGAAAGAACTTAGTAAGTGTAAGAGTAAAGAAAACATTCCTAGATTGATTTATTGGACAGCAACATAAAACACTGAAAGTATTGAAAACCTTCATTCCAAATGAAGAAGAAAATAAAAGTATAGAATATTTTCCATCTCAATATTAATAAACTATATCTGGATGCCATTTGTAGGTACCAGTCCTCTCCTTACACAGACACATGTGCATGTATGTGTATAGATATTCATAGATAGATATTCATCTATCTGTATTTAATCATGTTAAAGATTATTATAAAAATGTTAAACTGCTGAAAATAATTTCAAATTATAAAAGTTTCTGGAAAGCAATTTGGTTGAAATTATAGAAAGTGTGTTTTTCATCAATAGATATACTTTTGCTATAATTATTCCTTTTTTGGAATGACACTTGGGTTTCTAACTAAATATTTTTTATAAAATGTATATTAAAAACTTTATATAGTACAAAGTGTAAATAACACTAGAATAGTTTATAACAAGTCTTATTGCTATGATAGTATATCATGCAATCACAGCAAAACTATTTTTGAAGTCTACTGATACAAAGAGATTAACAATACAAATGATTAAATGAAAAAAGTATAAATATGTTCATAGTAAATCAGTTATATGCATATGCTTAGCTTGAATGTAAAGTGTTTTATATAAAAGCTCAAAATTAAATGATGTAAGAGAAGAATTTGTACACAGCTAATTGATCAGCATCCAAGCCACTCTCCAAATCAGGGACATTAATCTGGACACCAAGCTGCAGCTAGTGTTTAAGTTCATGCCCATATTCATTTGTTATTATATTATTTTATTGTAATCTATCATTACTCTACTCATTAAACTTGAAGAAATATATTCCAAGATGTTAGGTTAGCCTCAATAAGCAAAGAAGAACTTTGGCTTTTCACACAATCAGGTAGGTGTATCCACATCGCATTTCTCTGAAGTTTCCTTGCCATCTGATTTATTTCTTAATGGACTGAATTTCAGCTAACAAACTAATTTAAAATCCTATCTCAGGAAATTGGTAAGAGCACTTATCACACCTATATGCTAAGTGTTTTATAACTTAATAAGGAAATTATTTGCTTTTCGATGGAAAAATCTCTGGCAACTCACACACACACACACACACGCACACACACACACACACACACACACACAAAACCTGTCAGAAAACCCCAAGTGGCTATTTTATTACTAATACCTACATTTTAAATGTTCCTTAAAAGTGCAGTATTTCTATCTGTGTGAGTGGAGCAATGCCTTTTGTTCACTCTTTTCCACCAGCATAAAGACATATGCCCTCCCTTCCTCTCCTGACCTCCTTTATTCTTAGCAAGGACCCCATATGAACACCCCTTTAGTACTTCAGGGTCACTACCTATTAAGGTAAATACAGACAAAGAGGTGCTGTCATCCTATAAAACCTTTCAGTTTCTGAAAGCTAAAATTTAATTCCCTGTGAAAATTCAAATATAACTCAATAATAGAACAGTTTCTCTATGTAGTTGATAGGATTATGACAAAAGGGTGGAAGAATTGATTTTCAACTGAAGTGAGAAATTAAGTTAACCTTAACCTTCACTCAGATATACATGCTGGTGTACCAGAAAAGACCATGTAGCTTCTTTCTAGTTATCAAAAAAAAAAAAAAAAAAAAAAAAAAAAAAAAAAAAAAAAAAAAAATGCAGCCTACCAACATCCATTGTTAAGACATTGGGCAAACAGAGGGGGAAATAATACGTATTTAAGAGAATTGTGATCCTGTAATACTGTGGATATGAGTTGATTTGCTATTTAACATACACAGACTAATTATAAATAATCATATGCAGATGACTTAAATGAATTGGACCAAATAGAGAGTTTCAAAAATATTAATGATAAACATATTTACAAGGAGAAACCCACAGAACCTGGAATTTATTTATAAAAGATTGTGCATTTATTCTTACATGTTTGAACTTCAGTCACCTGAAAAGTACTCTCCATTTGATGCAGCTATTGAGACTTGTTTCTGCAGCTCAAAACAGTTTTTGAACTCCTCGATTTTGATGACTTTTCGTGTTTCTGCCATTTTTTGTTTCACCTCTTCCACTTCAACAAAACATTCCCCAATGAAGAGTTTTTTCATTCAGGAAACAATTAAAAAAAAAGTAACTTGAGACAAGATTGGATGAACAGGGAGGGTGGGGAAAGGGGGCCATGCTCTTTTGGGTCAAAAACTGCTGAACACTCAGTGCAGCATGGGTAGGAGTGCTTGTAAATCACCCACCGTTAAATGAGCAAATGCATTGAAAGTTTTCAAAAAAATACACTGAGGCTGAATGCAGCCTCTCACAACAACGCCAGCAGCTACACTGATACTGTTGGGTTCCTAGAACATTCACCCAGCCAGGGAGGCCTGTACTACAAGGGATTTTTCCTCCAGAAGGTAATTTCAGTTTTTTGGAGGGTTCCCTCTCATATAATGTCCTATTAAATATTTAAATGTCTTATTTTAAGCTATACTTTTAAAAATTATACTATTTGAAATATGTACATCCATTTTTAGCACTATGCTTACTATGTCCAATAACAGAACAATGGAAAGGAATAATTTTTGAGGCACCATTGGTCCCAAAGGGTAGGGGAGTTCTCTGATGAGAACTGTTGTCATCTCTCTCCTGCCCTTTCTCACTGAGCAGGCCGGAACGACTGGCTGGGAAATGGGGCCTGTTCCCAAAGAATGACCAAGACACTCCTGAAAAAGAAGTGCTCCTTAATCTGCAAAGGAAATATTTTTATTCTTGCAAAGATTTGACCCTGCAAGGTATACAAAGGGTCCAGAGACATATGAAAAGATGCTCAGTATCACTAGCCATCAGAGAGATGCAAATTAAAACCACAATGAGATACCACTTCACACCAGTGAGAATGGCCATCATAAACAAAGCAACACACAAGCGTTGGAGGGGATGTGGAGAAAAGGGAACCCTAGTGCACTGTTGGTGGGATTGCAGACTGGTGCAACCACTATGGGAAACAGTATGGAATTTCCTCAGAAAACTAAAAATGGAACTGCCTTTTGACCTGGCAAATACACTGCTAGGATTATATCCTAAGAACCCTAAAACACCAATCCAAAAGAACCTATGCACCCCAATGTTCATAGCTGCACAATTTACAATAGCCAAGTACTGGAGGCAACCTAAGTGCCCATTAGTAAATGAATGGATCAAAAAACTATGGTACATTTACACAATGAAATTCT
>PVJI01032389.1:0-12248 GCA_004026765.1 Micronycteris hirsuta
AGCAGTACCGATAAATTAATTAGTGCTGTGATTAATTAGTGATGAGTAACCCCCAAGGCCAGCTTCTTCCTGATAAAGCAGAATTTATGTAGCCTGTGTGTCTCCCTGCAGATGGAGGCCCAGATGAAGAGGCGGAGTTGGCCCCCCGGGAGCTGTGGCGGCTGCTGGCCCAGGGGCCGGAGGACGAGCTGCAGGACCTACAGCTCTCGGAGGAGGACTGAGGGCCACCACCTGGGGCTGCAGGGGTTGCCTGCCCCCGTCCCTGCCACGGGCCTGCAGCTGCCCAGAGGCCTTGGGTCAGTGCCCGTACAGGGGGAAGACAGCAGATCCTGGATGGAGCTTTATTTTTACAACATAAAAGACCAGAAAGTACCAAGCACTGTGTTGATCCCTGGAGTGGCGTCCTTGGGGACTGACACCTGCACTGTGGAGCCTGCCCACTGTGGCCCCCAGGGTGGCAGGTCCCTCTTGCCTGATGTCAGGGTGCTGGAAACCTTCCCAGCAGCTCCAGGCCCAGAGGGAGCTGGGGCTTGGCCAGGGCCAGCGCAGCTGCGTGTCTTTGGTTTCTCTGCAGCCCAGGCTTGGATTCTGTGCTGGGTTCTACTGTCATCCCCAGAAAGTCTGGGGACACATTCCTTTCCTCTTAAGTCATATATTTTCCTTTCAAAATTTGTGTTTTTGCTTCCAAAACCAAAGGAAAATAAGCTGTGGGGTTAGAGCCTTTGCTTCAAAGCAGCTGGCACTGGTGGGCAAGGGGCCTGCGCAGCCCATCCCCCAACTCAGCACAGAGGCTGGGAGGGGTCCTCGGGCCCCGGGGGCAGAGCCATGGCCCCGTTCTCTGGTCTGGGGGAGGCTTGGCCAGCAGTGGGATGCCCCATCCCACAGAGTGAGGGGACCATTGCTGGGGACGACGGCTGCTCTCCTGAGGTGAGCTCCTGCTCTGTGGCCCGACGGGTTGGTGGCTGCAGCGGCAAAGCCACTGGGAAGCTGGCCATGTAGAAGACTCTGCCCAGGCGCTTGGCCACCTGCGGAAAGACAGGCCTGGGTGGGGGTCTGCAGCTCGGCAGTACCGAGGTCTGCCTGTCCCTTGTGGGGGCCACACCCTCCTCCCCATGGCACTCACCTGCGCCCGAATCTTGAGGGCGGGCCCCAGCTTCAGCCCCATGGTGGTAAGGAGGTGCTCCTCAGTCAGCAGGGGCAGGGTCTCCCCATCGATGCCCTGCTCTCTGAAGACCTGGTGTGCGGCAGGTGCCTGTCAGGGCCTGAGTGCGGAACAGTGCCGCCCAGCCAGGGCTGGCACAGGCTGGCTGCCCAGAGAGCAGAGGCAAGACAGGCTGTCTGGACAGCCTGCGGGGGGGGCACACTAGGTATCAGTCTGTGGGCATGTGCCCTGGGGAAGGCCCTGCGCTGACATGGGTGTGGGGCCGTGCAGCAGTGCCCCCCACCTCAGGAGGGGGGCTGTGGTGAGGAGAGCCCTCGGGGGATGGGAGCTTGGGGCCTAATCAAGCAGGTGTCTCCCTCACCGGTGCATATTCTCCGCAGCCAGACAAGCCCCCCACAAAGCTGCAGACGTCGTCCACCGTCCACTTGCTGACATCCTCAGGGGCTGTGGTGTCCTCCCCGTCCATGAAGAGTCCCCCCACGGTGCCTGCTTGGGAGCAAGTGTTATTGTCACTGGGACTTGGGGGCCCTTTTCTGAGGCTCCCGCCCATTTGCTGACCTTTGCCC
Source organism: Micronycteris hirsuta (assembly GCA_004026765.1). Lineage (NCBI taxonomy): Eukaryota > Metazoa > Chordata > Mammalia > Chiroptera > Phyllostomidae > Micronycteris > Micronycteris hirsuta. The sequence continues at coordinate 1,729 of PVJI01032389.1, forward strand.
TTCTTTAGAGCTGTTGGTCCGTGACTGGGGACGGCCTAAGGGGGAGTGGGGGCACAGGTCTCTACCCCATGGAAGGATCTAAAGCATAGGGGGTGCCCACCTGTGTGGAAGCAGGGGCTGACGTAGGGCAAGCCCAGGGGCAGTGGAGGGGGCAGCATGGACCCTGAGAGAAGCCCCTTCCCCTCTGAGCTGGCCCCTCCAGTCAGGGCTGGAATGGGGGCGGGGCCCTGGCCCCCAATAGCCACCATCTCGGGATCCTCTCCATCCGAGTCCTTGGGGGGCTCATCTTCAGAGCCATCTTGTACCCAGAGCCCAGTCCCGGCAGTCTCCTTGGGCTCACTGGGCCGGGCCAAGGCAGGGCTGGAGCCCCCCTTTCGAGGGGCTCGGCGGGCGGGCTCCTGGGACGGGGTAGGGGGGCCCGGGCCCGGCGGTCCCTGCGGGGGCAGGGCCAGCGCCGGCGCGGAGCTGTGTCTCAGCACCAGCATGGCCCCACGCCGCTGCGGCTCCTCGGCGCCATCGGGAGAGCGCAGCATGGCCTCCGGCGCCAGCAGCTGCGGCCGGGGCGTGCTCTCCAGCTCCTTGTGACGCAGCAGTTCCGCCGACAGCTCCAGCCTGGACCGGGCACGCAGGGGACAGAGGGTCAGACAGCTAGGCGGTGCTGCCGCCTCCCCCTCCGGTCGCCGTGTCACCTACCGGGCCAGGTTCTGCTTCCTAAGGAGCTCCTGCTGCCGGGCTAGCATCTCTGCCTGGGCAGGGGGCAGGAAGCCGAAACCTGGTGGGGAGGGGACAAACGACGAAGCCAGCTTGCCCAGTGGCCCAATACCACCCAAGTGCCCCCTCCCCGAGTTGTCTGTTCTTGGCAGGGGTGGGTCCTGCGGGAACACTCGTGGGTGCTGGCCAGGCACAGGCAAATCCGGGTGCCCCGTGCCCCCAGCATGAGTTTTCCCAAGGACACAAAGGGCTGGATCACCGGCCTACTCCTCACCTGGGGACTGGCACAGAGCCGAGGGCACCCCCAAAAAGGGAGGCCTGAGGTGGGGGCCCAGGGCGATGTGCGGGGCATTCTGGGGCGACAGCAAAGGGGCCGGCTGTGACAGTTCCCTGTGGACGGCAGGATCGTGAGCACCGCGCGCCCCCTCCATTCCCGGAACCACCCCCCCCCCGCCCCCGCCCCCCCGCGGCCCCACTCTGGCCGCCGCAGCTAATTGCCGGCCCCGCGGGCGGTCGGAGCGCCGCTCGTTCAGCTTCGGGTCGACCGCCGCCCCCGTCCCCCCTCCCCCCGGCCCCTGCTGGCGGCGCCAATTAATCTCGTCGGCGGCGCGGAGGCGCTGACCCGGCGGGCGGCGGCGACTGCAGCGGTAATTACTGCGAGGCGCGCCGGGACCCCCGCCTCCTCGTCTACCCCGGACCCTGCGCGGCCGGGGGCGGGGCGCAATTAGCTGCGATCCGGGAGGTGGCTGCAGACAGCGCTCCGGGGCGGGGGTCGCGGCGTTGTCGGGGGGCGTGCCGTGACCGCCGGCAGCAGAGGCGGAGAGCCGCTGCAGCTCTTCCTGCCCCTGACTCGCTCACTCCTCGGCCTCCGCCGGTCTTCCAGCCCCCGCCCCTTCCTCGGGTCTCCCGGCCGCGACAGGCCCCGGAGGCCTGTCTATGCAGCCAGAAGGCTCTAGAGGCTCCGGAATCGGAGCTGCTGGGGAAAGGGGACTCCGACTTCCGGTTTCCAGACCTCTGGCCGCTCCCCTCTTCTCCCTTCTGCACCCTCTGCGCCACCCTCTCCGTGGACTCCCCCACTCTGCACCAAGCACCCTCACCTACCTGTTGGGGAAGCAAAAGCCCTCAGCTGTCTCGGGCACCTGGATGCAGCGGGCCCCACAGCTGCTCAATGAAAAGGGAATCTCGCCCTTAACACTAGAGCCAGAGGGGAGGTCACCAACAGGCAGTCTACCCCGGGATTATTTTCCTGGGTCTCTGCCCAGTTCAGGGGGAGAATCAGGTCTCTTCTGCACAGCAGGCCATAACCCAGGGCCAGCACAGTTGTTACCCACAGGGCCGTGGCTGGGGTGAGAGTCGGGAGTGTGAAGTCAGAGTGCCTGACAAGTGTGGGCCTGACCTGCAGAAACCAGGCGGTGAGTCTCTGCAACCCAGGAGCAAGCATGGTGAATATGGGCGCCTCTCCGAGAGGCAGGCACCCCAATACCTCTCTGAGAAAGATGGGGCGCCAGCTGGAGCAGAGCCTTCTTGGTGCTGAGTGAGGCCCTGCTTCCGACGTTGACCTGGTGTGGATGAGGGCAGGTGGGCTTCCAGGCCACTGGGGCTCCTCGCAGCTGCTGCAGCCACCTCTTGCCGGACCCTCAGGAGATCTGGGTGTGGGGAGAGGACAACAGCAGTGTCCCAAGGCCAGGCTCCCCCTGGGCTCTCATTCTCCCCACCCTGGAGAGCATAGGGCACTGGCCAAGGGCACCAAGAAGCCCAGGTCCAGTGAGAGGCCTCCCTCATGCTGACCCTGCTGGTTGGTCCCTGGGACGGAGACAGAGAAGGCCACAGGATAGGGCAACAAGCTAGAGGACACTGGGGTTGGGGTGGGAGGTACCCCCATCTGTCTTGGGAGGGAGGCCAGGGGAGCATTTGAAAGGGGTATCCGGATGTTAGTGAGCAAAATGCAGTGGGAGGGAGGGAAACCTAGCAGGCAGGGGAAGCTGGTGATGCATGAAGGTTGATATCGACAGCTCCGAAGCTGTGGGGACTAAGGCTCTGGGAGCCCCGAGGGGATGGGGCTGGGCAAGGACCCCAGGCTTGCTCCTGGCAGGCAGTGTGACCAGAGTCCAGGTTGGAGGCTGTCCAGGCGACCCGCTCCGAGGTGGCAGGCGGTGCACACTCCATCCATGCTCTGATGCGCTCTGCTACCCATCCGACTCCCTCCAGCCTGCTTAGGGCCGGGCCTCCGAGTCCCCCCGCGGTCCCCCATTTGCGCAGGCCCCCGCCGCCGCCTGTTTATAAATTAATTACCCGAAAAGCGGAGGTGGGTCCTGCCCGGGCCGGGTGCCAGCCCGCAGAGCCCAGCCGGCGCGGCCGCCTGCATCGATCCCAGCGGGGCCCCCGCGCCCCCGCGCGCGCCGGCGGCCTAGGTTATTTACAGTCGGCTCCGCAGCGGGGGTGGCGGCGCGGGGCCGTGATTGACAGCCCAGCTCCCGGCGCTGCTCCCCGGCGGCCGGCGCCCCCTCCCCCGCACAGGCCGGCGGAGCCCGCCCCAGGCAGGGCAGGGAAAGCAATTAAAAAGGAAGATTTTTAAATTATTAACATTTGGTGAATAATTCAGGCTCTCGATGCCTGACTGCCCTGGGGGACAGTGCCTTGTGCGAGGAGGGGAGGAAATCCTGCCCCCTTTCCCAGCACCCCTCACCCACCTCCAGCCAGAAGGGCCGAGCTCCCCCAGACTGGGGGCTGGGGCCTTCGAGGTCGGGGTGCAGCTGGGCAGGGCGCAGGAGCAGCGTGGCCCTGCGTAGGTGGGTGGGACTTCCAAGCGGAGAGGTGGATGGGCGGATGGCCGGAGCGGTGCACCGGGTGGGGAGCAGGGCGGGGCAGGGGCTGCGCTTCCCACCGCCAGTGGGGCCCTGGTGGCCGAATCCCAACTACTGCTCACCCTGCCTTTCGCCTGCTCTAGGGCTGACTGCCCCTCCTCTGAGGCTCCCTCAGGCGCCCTGGAGGTGCTTGACCCTGTCACGCCCTGGAGCATAGGAAGGGCTGCAGGACCCAGTCCCAGGTGCAGGGCATCAGCCCCACTCCGGGCTCCCTGAGACTGTGTCCTCACCTGTGAAATGACAGCACCTGCACCTGGCGACGACGGGGGTGGCCCTGCTGGGTGGGAAACGGTGGGGGTGGAGCCACAGGGGGCCTGTTGGTGGGGGGCCTGCTTAGGGCAGGAGGAGGAGAGTCCAGTGGCTGCCCACCTACAAGGAGCTTGCCTGTGGGGGCTGAGAGGCCAACAGACCTGCACCCGAGCCCAGCCTTGCTGTCAGCAGCCCCAGACCCCAGGGTTTCTTTCCAGGGAGAGCACAGCACACGCGGGGGGCCCTTGGTGGGAGGCACGTACCATGGCTGGGGAGGCCCAGGTGGTAGAGACGCTGCGGGTCCTCGAAGGTGCCGGCGTCGCTCAGCGCAGACACTAGCCGGCGGTAGTGATCCTCCGGGGCCATGCTGGGCCCCAGCTCGGGCAGCAGCAGAGTCTCTGCTTTGGGGGGCACACGGGGAGGGGCCTTCCTCAGGCCCTGCCTCTCCTTTCAGAACTGGTTGACGGGCTGACCCCACCCTGCAGAGGGTCTGAGTCATACCCTCCCCCTCCCATGACCTACTACCCGTCTCCCACAGGCTGGCACCTTGGGGGGACTTGCTTCGAGCCTTCTTCTCCAAGGGGCAGTCGGTGCTGATATGGGGGGAACGGCCCAGCCTCTTGCCCAACAGGTCACCTGGGGACAGCAGAGTCACTTCAAAGGCCACCTCAAGGCCCCTGAGGTCTGGTGCACCTGCCATATGCAGTGCTCCGAGGCCTTCCACCCAGGCCACACCGCTCCACGCCCCCGGGCGGCCTGAGCCAGCACTCTGGCTTTGCCTGTCATACGCTTTCCCACCTGCCCAGCAGGCCCTGAGCCGCTGAGGATGACCTGGGCAGCCTCACCCGCTGTGCTTAGCACCCCTGCCCCCCACATATGCGGCCAGCCCCACCCTACCACTCCTCGAAGTCCTGTCTCAGGTCCCACACCGAAACCACACTCGTCCTGGTCCCTAAGCCAGCCCTCTCCATCCCAGCCCCTGGCCCCCGACCCTAGGCCAGGGCCCAAGATCTGGGGTCTCCGCTCTCCTGGGTCCGCTGGTGTTGGGGTGCAGGAGCTGCCCCCTCTGTGACCCAGGGCCTCCATGACACCTCGGCGAGAGGGCACTGCCATCAGCTCCGGAGCCTAATTCCTTCCCCTTGTTCCCTTAATCTGTCATTTTTATCAGCCCGGGAAGTGCAGCGCAATCAATCTCCACTTCGCAGCCGACAGAATGGTGCTAATAACTTATTGATCTTGGCCACCTTGCTGCCACCGGCCTGAGGCTTGGCCCAGGCCTGCCCCACCCCTACCTCAGGAGCTGGCAGGATGGGGGCACAGCCAGCGTGAGGCCCGGAGGAAGCCCAGGTAGACACTGATGGCCTGGTGGCCTCAGGGTCCCGTGCAGGAGGCCCGAGGACTCGCTGTGCCAGGCCTGGGGTGGGTCTGGGCTGGGTCCGCACCAGCCCCGCATACGCCCTTTAAGGTCAGCAAACAACCCACAGCTCTCAGCCCCTGGCAACCTGTGTCCCACTTTCCACAGTGGGAACCCCCTTCCCCTTTCTGTTGGGGGTGGGAGGGGCCACCGGGAAACCCAGAGCAGCGGCTGCAGCCAGGCCCCGCGAGGGGCCCTGTGGTGGCCAGTCCTCGATGAGAGCCACCCACACGGGGACGTGCCAGGAAGCCAGAAGCAGACTCAGTCACAAGGCGCCGCCTGGACCCCCTGGGCCCTCAGTCCTCCTGGCCTTCCTGTTCCTGCTCAGGGGCCGGGGCTGTGGGGCAGGACTAGCACATGGCCCCTGGGAGGCCCAGGTGAGCACAGGCCAACGGTCCCACACCAGGGCCACAGGAACAGTGGGGAGGCCAAGGGGGACGACAGCTCCGAGGAGAGGTCACGACCCTAACAAAACCTGGACCCAGGGTGCAGGTGACACTTCGAGTGTGACCTCAGCACTTCCTGACAGGGGCCACCATGTGGAGGGCCAGGCACAGCCTGCGGCTGGGGGTGGGGTGCAGGCGGTGGGGGGGGAGGGCCTGCTAGCTCCGAATATCTCAATCATTGCGGGCTCCTGGGGCTGCACCCGATCGATGGGGCGATTAGATTCTATCAGCTGCCTGCTCAACTGCCTCCAACTGGGCTCCAGAAGCAGCCCCACCCCCACCCACAGGGCCTTCCCAGTGGCAGGCAGGCCTGGGGGCACCAATGGGGTGCCTGGGGGCACAGGGGCCACCTTCCTGCCCAGCCTTCCTCCTGCCCAGGGCTTCTAGGACAGCAAGGTCCCCGCTGAAGCTGGACTGTCCCCACTTCCTGCAGCCATGTCCTCTGAAGAGGGCCCGGGTCCTCAACCAGCCTCTCAGAGGGGACCCCCGTGCTCGGCCAGGTGGGTGGGTGCTCTGTGTGTTGTACTCGGACATGCATTTCTGAGCTCCTGCGAGGTCTGCGTACCCAACTGTCCCGAGGCTGCCCCTGTGAGCAGGGGTGACGGCAGCCTGGGCCACTGAAGCCCACCCCAGCAGCAGCCACCCTGGAGCCACCGCCTCCGCCCCCTGTCTGCCCGGCTGGCCGGGATTAACACAATTACCATCACATGGAGCCCCAGGGGACAGCCGGCCTCGCCACCTCCCGCCTCCTCCCGCCTCCTCCGCTGGCCTCCCTGGCCGCCTGCCAAGGATGCTGGGGGCGGCGTCCAGAGCGGCTGAGCAGACACCGGGAGGGTGAGGCGTGGGCTGTGCTCAGGCTCAGCTGCTGCAGCCCTGGCATCCGGTCCTGGCCCTCACCCCCAGGCTCCTCACCTGCACTGCCCAGGCCTATCTCCACGCCGCCTCCCTGGAACTCACAGCGGCTCTGGTGCTCGGGCATAACGAGGTGGCTGCTGCTGTGCAGGCTGGATATGAGGGTGGGGAGGTCACTGTCTTGGCTGCGGCAATCAAGAGAGGGAAGGCGAGAGCCTGTGAGGCCAGGCGCCTGGCCTTGGGCACAAGGAGTGCCCGGCTAAGCCTAAGTGCGGACGAGAGTGGCACCAGGGGACAGCATCTGAGGGTGGCCTGGGATACCACGTGGGAATGTCCCCGGAGCGGGTCCCACCCAGGGCAGCAGGCACCTGCTGAATGTCTGCCAGGCAGGGGACTTGCCCTCAGACCCCAGGGCCACTCCTGAAGGGTTTGCAGGGCAAAGGGTCTGTGCGGCCTCACCGTGCCCTCTCGGGGGGCAGCCTGGTGCCCACCAGGCAGTGCGCCGGCCCCAGGGAGCCCAGAGCCGACACACTGCTGCATGTGGACAGCGCTCACCGCTACTCCAGCCGCTGCGGTGAGAACGTCACCCGTGCTATTCCACCTGAAACTTCCCACCAGCCACGGACCCCACTGTCTTCAAATGTGGAAGCCAAGGGTCAGACCCAAGTCCAGCAGCCAAGGAGACGCATGCTCACCACACACAGGCACACGCACACCTCGAGGCCTCGGCAGGCTCTGGCTGCCAGGCCTGGGTGGGAAGGGGAGGGACTTGGAGTAAAAATGTAGTTAATTTTGTCCCCTCGTTTCTGTTCCTGCTGTAGCAGCTCCACCCTGCATCACAGAACCCTGGAGAGAAGAGGAAGTGAAGGACCCCAGGATTACACCCCACTCATTCATCTGCAGACAAGGGCCCCAGCCCCCTTGCAGAGGAAGCCTGAAGCAGCAGGAAGTTAGGACAGGACAGAGGAGATGCAGGGGGGACCAGCCCCCCACCCAGCACCCTCGCTCCCTGGCCCACCTTTAACAGCAGCCTCGGGGCTGGGCCAGTGCAGCGGGACCTCCACAGAGTGACCTGGGAACCAACCCTAAACCCCATTAAATAGCCCCCACCCCCTGAGCCTGGGCGGCTGGAGCAGGCTAATCCAGGGCTGGCCCCTAAGCAGATCAGTCTCAGCAACAAAGACACCAGGGTTGGGGCAGCCCCCCCCCCCCGGGACAGAGGGTGCCCCCCATGCAGCCAGAGGGTGGGAGGTGTGGGGGTGGGACTTTGGGGGACGACCCGGCAGCCAATCCACCTCATCTCTCATCCTCATCAACTCTACGGGGGAATCAGGGGGTGAGTTGCTGTCCCACCACCGGGGCGGGGGGCTGGGGCCTAGAGGCAGGGCCAAGGCTGTCTGGAGTGCGCCCTTGAAGGGACCCCTTTCTGGGTCCCCAGGGCTCCTGCAGAAGATGACTGAGAAGGGGAGACCAGGGCCCTGGTCGGTCCTGCCCCCACTGCAGCCACCGGCTCTGCCACGCACTGACCGGGGGGCCGCGGCCCCTTGGAGGGGGTGCCGAATGGGAACCAGGATGCCCTGCTCTCTGCCTTGGGATTTGTCCCACGGGCCCCAAGACAGCCTGTCCTCGTCCTGCTGTGGTCACTCACTGAACACACGGTGCTACGTAAAAACCACAAAGAAACTGCACGCACACTCGGCTGATAACACACGAACCCTGCACCTGGTGTCCGGGCCTGAGGTTCTCTCGAAGCCACGAGAACACCCGAGAGAGGAAGGCTGCGGGGGAGGGTGTGCTAGGAGGCTGAAGGAAGAAGGACCCCTTGGACCCCAGCCCTCCCGGAGGGGCCCTAGGCTCCGCCAAGTCCCCTCAGCAACCATCACCCTGCCCAGACCTTTCCCATCTCCTGGCCAGCTCAGGTGCTCCCAAAGGGCAGGGGCCATGTCTGCCTGCTGCCCCATGCACGGACTGGTCCACTGTGGGGTCAGATGGACAGAGGGACAGGGGTGAACAAACAGACAACAAAGGGACAGACAGATGAAGACAGATGATGGAATCAGATGAACAGATGTGGTGTGATCAGACAGAGGGACAGAGCCTGAAGGACAGGAGCCTGGACACAGAAGGACAGAGGGACAGGGCCAAAAGGAGCCAGAGGGACAGAAACAGAGCCGGGTGGGCAGTGAGGCCCCGGTGCTGCATGGGGGCGGGAGGGGGGCAGATGGGAATGTGCTCCTGGCCACGCCCCCCATGAACCCACGGCTGAGATCCAGGGAATCATCCCACCTGCTTCTAGGGCCTGTGCCCCGACACCCCCACCGCCCCCACTTCCCGAGGGGCTGCAGGCAGAGTCCGGCCTGGAAGGGGGAGCCCCTGGGCTCCCTACAGGCGTCACGGACAACACTGTGCTGGAGCTTCCCGAGCACAAGCCTGGTAAAGTGTCACCTATGTCCGCGGCGGCTCATAACTGTGCCCCGCTGAGCGGGCCACTCCAACACGAGGCGGAAGTGAGTTTGAGGAGGTTTCCGTCGTCCCCCGGCTCCAGGACCGGACCGTCTCAGAGACAGAAGCACTGACCCGCCTGGCGCAGAACTGGGCTGGGAGTGGGGGCAGCTCCCACCTGGAGACCAGGCCAGAGCTGGATGCCCGCTGCCCGCTGGCCCTGGGTCGCCCCGGTGTCCCCACCCTCCTCTCAGGCGCCCCCACTTTTCTCTCTCTCCACCCTGCTTCCACAGTCTTAAATCACCGTGGGCTCAGCAAGCCCCACCTGCTGGGCAGGGCTTCTAGCGGACTTTTTCAAAACATGCACCCAGTCACTCTGCTGCTCCAGAGCTTTGGGTGGCTCCCCACTGCCCGGAGGACAAGGCCCAAGAGACCCGGCCTCCGAAGCTTTTCCGCATCCACTAGCACCACACTTGCAGGCCTCCCCTCCCACCGGTCCTTCCCTCCTTTCTCAATATCTTTACAGACACTTGTCCCTGGCGAACTCCTATGCATCCTTCAAGACCCCACTCGCATGTCACCATCCTCACCGCCTCGGTGGGCCTCTGAGAGGGTGGGAGGGGGAGGTCGTGCCTCTTCTTTGGGTGGATGGGCTCACACGGCCAGTGCCATGTGGGAGGGGAGTGCAGCCTGGCCCCAGGGTCGGGCTGCCCAGCATCCCCCCACCCCTCCATGCTGCTGCCAAGGCCCAGGCACGTGTCGACAGACAGACAGACAGACAGACAGACAGACCATAGACAGAGGAGGGGAGGAAGGGCAGGAGGCCAGGGGATTTAGAAGCAGACGCACACGTGGGGGAAGCCTGGTCCAGGCGCTGACCCACCTGCAGGACGTCTCTCGGAAGGAGATGTTCACGTCCCAGTGGGTGTGGACTCTGCGAGGGGCAGGGCAGAGAGTTAGCTTGGCCTCGGCACCCGGACAGCCAGCCATCTATGCGCGTGCCCCGCATCTGCCCCGGAGCGCCAGCCCCAGAGGAACAGGGCTGGCTCAGACCTGCCTCCAGCGCCATCTGGTACCAGTTCAACCGCCGGCGGCTGCTACCAGGACAGGCCCTCAGGGCGGCAGCCAGCTCCTGACCTCACCAAACAAAGGCAGCGGAAGCACAGAGCTGAGGCTACCATGTCTCTGACCTGGGCCCAGAGGCGCCCTTACGTTGTGCAGCCCTGGGGGCTGCTGCTTCCTCTGCAGGCCACTCACGTGACTGAACCTGAACTCAGGGTGGTTACAGCTGCCCCAGCTGGGCTGGGACCAGGCCTAGAAGTGAGCCCTGTGACCGCCCCCAGGACCCACAGCTGGGGTGTCAGCCCAGGCACGGGGGCCGCAGGGTCCCAGCTGTTGCCAACTGGCCTTCCAAAAGTGACCACTGCACAGCCGAGGCAGGCGGGGTGGCAGGATGAGAGGTCGGGTGAGGAACGGGCCTGCGTGGTGTCCGTGCGCCTGCCACGGCGGGTCCCTGCGAGGACCTGAGGGCTTGGGCTGCTT
>PVJI01032390.1:0-12236 GCA_004026765.1 Micronycteris hirsuta
GGAGTTCTGTTCAAGGTTTAGCTCTGGTTGCAAAAGGCACTACATGGCCTGAAAAGCCTAAAATATTAACTCTCTTGTCCCTTACAGGAAAAGTTTGCTGATGCTGGATCTAAAGGATTCAGGGGTGGTGGGTGGTCCTCATCCTATCTTCTCTTGATTCACTTCTCTGGCTCCTGTGGAAACTGGATGGATTCTAGAAGAAGACTATAGACTATCCACGAGCTCAACGAAATACTGTTCTTCATCACAGCTATTAACGAGGCCAGATGTGGTACTTTTGTTAGAGGTAAATCACTATTACAGTGAATTAATATAGCCTTAGGTGCGTGGTATATAGCCGTTGGTTTGGCGAATGCACTCTTTTTCATCCCACTCAGATTACAGGATCAGAAATCATCAGTGTACATTTCCATGGAAAGAATCAACATACATTAACAGAGCAGTAGCAGTGGTGAAGCAGAGGAGAGGGAGGCAAAGACTTTCTTATGGAACTGAATGTGAGAGGGATTGATGATTGTTCCCCCGTATATATTATTCCCTTCCTCTTTTGTAATAGAATTCTTGAGTTTAGCAGGCCCCAAAGTTGCCCAGCTGAAAGGGACATTTCTCAGCTTTGCCTGTAGCTAGGCGTGGCTATGTGGCAAAGCTCTGGGCAATGGGATGTGAATTTAAGAGAAATGTTTGTCTTCTGTTTTCTGCACTAAAAAAAAAAAGAAGAGGTGTTACCTTCACTAAACCTTTTCCCTTATTGTGTCACTTAGAATGAAGAGGTGATGGTGTGAGCTGAAGCATGAATATTTATTTGACCATGCAAAGAAGGCCATGTGTTAACAAGGGGAGAGCAGGGAGATGTAAGGAGGATGGGTCGGGAATCCTTGGAGCCACCACATCAGCCCTGCACTGCAGATGCTTATGTTTTTATGTGAGATAGAAATCAAGGCTTATCTTGTTTAAGCCACTATTGTATTTGAGCCTTTGTTAAAGGAGGTGGAACTAGTGTCTTAACTAATGCAGAGGCTTACAAAAGCAATTAAGCAAAACCCCTAATCAGACAGATAGGTTTTGTGGAGGATGGAAAATGAGTTTGTTCTGGAATATGTAAGTTGCCTGTGGACATCTAGGTGCATATGGAGTAGGCAGCTATACAATCTACTCTGAACTCAAGAGACAATTCTGGGCCAGAGAGTTAAAACAAAACAAAAAACCTTCCATGGAATCACCAAAGATAGAAATGGTGAATGAGTTTTGGGTGGGCATGCGGAGTGTACTAATGAAGACTGAGAGAAAAGATTCTATTCTGAAGACACCTGTGTGTTTCAGAATCATTTGCATTAAGGGAATAAGGTCTGTGGTGAGTAGAAAGATTTACCCAGAGAAAATAGCTACACCTGAGTGAGAGCAGAACAAAGGATGGAAACTTGCCGCGCTGCTACACTGAAGTAGAGGGCAGAGAAAGGGGAGCCTGTGAATTGGATAAAGAAGAGTCTGAAAACCCAGAGAATCAGAAGAGATTTTATTTTGTTGAGTTTGATGGGGGGATAAATTTCTGTAAAGAGACAATGACCAACTAATAGTCTCGAATGTATGTATATTTTAGTGAATACGTGTAATTGGGTGATATATACCTTGTATGTAGTCATTACAAAGCATATTTATGTCACTACAGATTGTTAACCATAAATCTTTATGCTACTATTATAAACTTCAGAGAAATGTTATCTATGCAAGAGGTAATCCCATGGTAACTGAGGATTCATAGCATTTTATGGAAAGCAAAGAGCACACCATTGTTCATGCTCCTTGTATCAGAACGCATATAACCCCTATTTTACTCAGGAGCCTGATTATAAAACATTTCTGTAAGGGCCAAGATATGGGGCATCTCATAAACCTAATTTTACTTAAAAAATAACTTCATTAATGTAAAAGCTAATTTTACGGTCACAATCTCCAGGTATTATTATTTAAATGCATTATTAACATTGATTACATTATAACTTTAGGTTAAAAAATAGACAAATTATTATATGATACTGGACTACACCATACACATTTTAAGCAAAGATTCTGATAAATGTATCAAATAATACAAGAACATATAGGCAAAACAATGCCTTATCTGTTAGGGAATTCCCCCACCCCAAAACAGCAGGTCTGTGGCTTTTTGCCAGAAATAGATTTAGACCCTACAGGTTTGATACACTATGCTTTCTTTAAATCCTTACAACAAACTTAGAAAATTGTCATAAAAATTGACTATTCTTTATTTGTAATTTAAACTGTAAATTAGTTAATCCTGAATTGACAATGTAACAAATACGCAGGCAGAGTTGGTCTCCAATAGAGATCACTTTCAGAGGTTTGGATGGCTTTTTTTCTATGATAGGTTAAAGTTAGACACAAGGACACAAAGTTCTCTTTATCGTTAGAGTCACTTAATATACAAGACTTAAAGAAAGAGAAATAAATAAAAAGGGCTTCTTTTCGTATGCAATACTTTGCTTTTTCTGGTTTACTTAAAAGAGTGATCGATCAGATTCTCAGGAGGCTGTTGCTTAGGGTTGACCATGTTTTTTCAAACTCCATTTTTCAAACTTCAGAGTTTTCTCATGATGTGTGAATTTTGTGGTACACCAAAAATTTTGAAAAAGTTTAATTCAAACTCAATTTATCTTAATTGTAGAAGTTCTTGCATGGCCTTCTGCCCGGAGTAGTGTTTGCTCCATCTGAAAAAAATGATAATTTTTAAGAAAGCAATATGATCATTCAATATAGGTGCTACATTGATAAAATATAGCTCACTTTTTGAGTTTTGCACTCTCAAAGTAGTGTTTAGCAGCCACAGGTATGATATTCAATTAAGCATCAGGAATTATGTAATTTAGGTGTTAGAATTAACCCATAATGTAAAAATATTCCAGTATTCATTTTCTGTTTTTAGAAAGTTTAATTCCACAGAAACAAGTTAATTTTTTAAGCTATAATGAAGAATAAATAGAGTAGACACATGTGATTTTAATCTTCACTCACCACATTTCTGAGTTATTATTTGGAGATCATAATTAAAAGCAACTGATCCTGTAAATTAGCTTTTGTTAATCTATTATAATGATTAAATAGATGACGTGACGGCTTGTCTTGTTTCTCTTTCTTGCTTGGGCCCTCTTTTGTGTATTAGCTGCTGAGTTGATAGAAACAGTTCATAGTTTCAAAAATTAAAGAAGTGATTATTGCCCAGTTACGAATCAAGCTAAACTGTGCAAGCCAAACAGTTGCCAATGACAATTTTCCACAGAGTGAGAAGTTTGGGATCATGAATGTCCTAATGGGGATTGCATAGCTGCGCTAATGCTGCACAGCATTCCAAGGAGACCTGATTGGAGGAGGGACTAGAAGGTACTAAAACGTCCACAGTTCACTCTTTACAAACTTTATATACAATGCTATAGATCAATGTTTGAAATACTTCCCATTGGTTTAAAGTGAAAGGTGAGCATTTCACGAATCTGGAAGAATTGCTCTCAGGCACGGCGTATCATTTTTTATTCACTCTGGCATGAGCACGGACAAAGGGAAGAAGGTAGATGAGGCTCTTTTCCATTTTAAGAAATGACGATGCATTTTCTGATATTTCCAGTGAAGCTAGAGATACAGAAATTTTATGTAAAAAATTTTGGGTTAAAAGTAACAGAAAACCAAATTCAAACGTATCAAGTAATTGATGGAAATTGTTTACATAAGTGAAAAGTCCCATGGAGGTGAAGGAAGCTTTAGAAGTGATTTGATCAAAACTTCAGTTTCAGTTCTCTGAACTCTATCAGCTTCCTTGTCCTAGTTATAACTGCTTTGTCTCAGACTGGTTTCCTTCATGGTCACAAGATGATTCTTAAAAGTACTAGCAATTACATGCTTATCACGTTTATCCTCAGGGAGAGAGAATGTTCCTTCCAACAACCATTGAACAATTGTACTGAGCTTTGTTCTTGTTGGATGATCCCTGAGACAATTCATGTGATTTCAATGGCTGTGATTGTCTTAGGGCTAGATTCCCTCCTCCCATCCCACCTAATACCTGTGGCAAGGGGGTTGGGAGTAACTTCTGGCTTACACCAGTCAGGACTAACCATGGAAAGGTTAGAGTCAATATTAACTCAATACACCTGACTACTACCCAATGGGGGAAATGCATGTCTTTAGTAATACTACCAGGTCACCAGTGGTATGTACTCTTTTGCTGTAACTAGCAAATATCTTCTACCTTCCAAATGGGTTAGCTTCATCTGGGGTTCCTTATGGTCTAGCAACCAATGACACATTATCAACTCCACCCCCAAATGCAAAATGCAATGAAAGAGAAAAGACAAGTAATTGCAATAAAAACTCCCAACTAAAAACAGGAAACTTGGGAACATCACACAGTGGTCACTGATCCCTGTCATATTCTTTAAACAGGAATAGCGAGGACTCCTGGCAGCTACTGTTTTCTTCTGTGTCTTTTATGGCCCCGTCTGATGTGGTCATTGGGAAGATGCTCTTTTCAGAAGGTTACACTACTTTGGCAGCTCATTTCCTACTGAGTTGAGTATAGAAATCTGAGGATTGTCCTAAGATTGAAAAAAACAAGCTACTATCAATCAGGCTTGAAGTTTATATACCAATACTTTTCCATTTAATATTAATTTTTAAAAAAACCATTTGCTTTTTGGTATTTCTTTTAGGCAGGTAACTGTGGCAGGGAATTTCTATTTCCTTCATACCCTGCCAGTCTGAATTTAGTTAGCAGCAAATAAACTACATAACAGGCCTAGTTAACATCCATACCACACATTGTCACAGTTTCTTTCCTTGTGATGAACTCTTTTACCCCAGTTTTAGGGAGAAATATTTGACATATATCACTCTATAAGTTTAAGGTATACAGCATGATGGTTTGATTTATACATATTTTAAAATAATTATCACAATAGGTTCAGCTAATATTCATCTTCTCATATAGATACAATAAAAAAGATAAAATTTTTCTCCTTATGGTAAGAACTGTTAGGATTTAATCTCTTACCAATTTTCTTATACATCATATAGCAGTGTTAGCTATAGCCATCATGTTAACATTATATCCCTAGTATTTATCTCAAAACTGAAAATTTGTACCTTTTGACCACATTTCTCTAACTCCTCCTCCCCTCAACCTCTGCCTGCAGTCTCTAGTAACCACCAGTCTGATTTCTTTTTCAATTTAACCTCCCCTCCCCTCCCCTCCCCCCGCTCCCTTTCCCTTCTTTCTTTCTTTCAATTCCACATATAAGTAAAATCATGCAGTATTTGTCTTTCCCTGACTTATTCATTTAGCATAATGCCTTCAAGGTCCATCCATGTATTTGCAAATGGTATGACTTCCTCTTTTTAAGGGCTGAATAATATTCCATTGTATGTATATACACAACTTCGTTATCCATTCATCCATCTGAGGGCACTTAGGTTGTTTGCATGTCTGGGCTATTGTAAATAGTGTTGTTATGCACATGGAGGTGCAAATACATTTTCAAGTTACAGTTTTGTTTCCTTCGGGCATGTTCCCAGAAATGGAATTGCTGGGTCATATGGTAGTGCTATTTTTAAGTTTTGAGGATCCTTTATACTGTTTTCCATAGTAACTACCAATTTACAATCCCATCCACAGGGATGTACATAAGTGTTCCCTTTTCTCTACATCCATACCACCACTTATCTCTTGTCTTCTTGATGATGGTCATTCTAACAGCTTTTAGGTGATATCTCATTTTGGTTTTAATTTGGGTTTCCCTAATGACTATGGATGCTGAGCATCTTTTCATGTACCTGTTGGCCTTTTATATATTACTTACCTACACACTATACCTACCTTTACATCTATAATTGGCAAGGAAATACATACAAAGGTACATGTTCCTTTTTCTGGAACATACTTTTGTCATTTCTTAGTTTGGCCAATTTCTACTGTTTCTTTAGGACTCACCTTGAGCTTCACATTTTATGAGGACTATTTCCTGATTAACATGGTGAGTGAGGTCCTTTTCCTCCACACTTAAAAAATAATCTTGATCTCACTGCTTATGATCATTCTAATATCTCATTTGATTGTCTATATCTTTCTCAAAACTTGATCCTGTTGAGAGCAGGAACATGCTTTTCATCTTAGAAGGTCACAAAAGACCAGCATACTAGACATGCAGATGCATACACAACAAAGGTAAGTAATCAATCAAGATGGCGTATGGAAAGTACCCTGAAAAGTGAGAGTCGTAAGTTCTAGAGGAGATAAGAAGGGCCGCTGTGGAGAAATTAGGACACTTATTCATTGTTGGTGAGGATGTAAAATTGTACAGTTACTTCGGAAATAATCTGGCAGTTTCTCAAAAGTTTGAACATAATGTTACCATATACCCTGCAATTCCACTTCTAGGTATATACCCAAGAGAAATGAAAACATGTTGACACAAAAGTGGCATATTAATGTCCATGAAAGCATTCTTCGTAGTAGCCAAAGTGTAAATAACTAAAATGCCCATCGATGATGAATGTATCAATAAACTTTGAAAACACAATGCAAAGTGAAACAAACTGGTTATAAAAAAATAGACATTTTTTCCTTCACATGAAATGTCCAGCATAGGCAAATCTACCTTGATATACAGTGGATTAGCAGTTGCCTAGAAATGAAGTGGGAAATAGGAGGAATTGGGTGATTGGCAAAGTGCATAAAGTTTCTTTTTGAGGTGATGACGTGTTCTAAAATTGATGGTTTTGATCAATGCACAACTCTGTGACTATATTAAAGCCATCAAATTGTGCATTTAACACTGGAGGTTGTGGCTGATCTGAGAGAAACAAATTCTTTTCTTAAATATTGTTACATATATCGATTGCATAGGTTCAAGGTTATGAGTAGCTTGAATGTTACAGCTTAATGATAGTCACGTACAGACACATATGCACTGGATATATGTAACAATATTTAAGAAAAGAGTTTGTTGTATCTCTCAGGTCATCTGTGACCACCACAGGATTAATAAAAAATGAAAGGCACGGATTATTGTGGGGAGGCGAGAAAGACATTATGGAGGCGGCAGGATTTGAATTCACTGATAAACGAGTGATGTGAAAAGCAGAGGCAGTGTATTATAGTGAATAAATAAATCTGTTGGGCAGATCTGGTTTTGCATCCTGCTTGCCAGTTGGTCAAGTTACTCTCCCTTAAGTTTGTATCCTTATCTAAAAAGTTAATATATTAATATACTTACTTTTGAGGATTATAGTGGTGACAAATTAGATCATGGATTTGTATGCTAATGCCAGGCACATAGCAAGAGCTCAATAAATATTAGCTTCTATTATTATCAGAAATCTGATTAAGTAACGGTAGGACAAAGTGTGCATGTAGATATACTAGTGGAAACACCCAGAAACTCATCTGATGTTTCCAGCAGAAAGAGAGAGGAGACATAGAATTATATGAAGATAATTGTACTCAGTTTAAGAAACGTTTATTATATACCTTTCTTCTAACTACTAGACACTGTGCGAGACTGCTGGGTATACGAAGGCAAATGAGAAGTACATTGCCAGATATACAAAGGAGAAGTGGTCTTTGCCTTGGTGGTCTAGTGGACCGGTAAACAAATATGTGTAAGAAAGCATAAGATTTCCTATAATAGAAATCTGTTTGCTGTGTACACAAAGTAGGAAGTCGGAGGAAAGGGGGTACAGAAGAGGGGATGCTTGTACTCAATACGGAAACTGTTTGCTAACCACTTGAGCCTGCATTACTGGAGGGTTGTCAGAATTCATCTTGGACATTTGCTATCTGCAGTACAGAGCAGAGATTATTACTGGTTTGAGCAAATTTTGCTCTATACACAGATGAGAAAATAATGTTTCCCAAAATGTTAAAGAGTGCCTGTTATACAATTAATGTGAATATTCTAGAGATGTAGTTCATTTTCAGGTTCCTTGTCTCTTTTTCTCCATAGACTTTAAACTCCAGAAGACACAGATCTAGAGTGGATCTTGTTCATTCTTGGATTGCCACAATTTGGCCTGGTGCTGGCATATGGTATGCACTCATAAAACATTGTTCAATAACCCTGGCTGATGTGGCTCAGTTGGCTGGAGTGTCATTCTGTACACCAGAAGTTTGGGAGTTCCATTCCCAGTAACGGCACGTACCTAGGTTGTGAGTTCCATCCCTGGTGGGGGTGTCTATGGGCTACCAATTGATGTTTCTCCCTCACATCGAAGTTTCTGTCTCTCCCTTCTTCTCTCTCTAAAATCAATAAACATTAAAAAAATGTTCCATAAATATTCTTCAGACCCCTCCCATGTCAAAATGGAACAATCTCTAGCAAGTGGCCACTAGTTGTTTCTAGCACCTATTGACAGTCCGAAATGGACAAAAAGTATCTATATATCCACGCTTTCTTGCAAATAAAACTCTTATGGGTTTTCTCATTCTCTTTTTTTCTGGAGAAACTATTTGTCTGAAGGCTGAGAAAAAAGGGGGTAGCTTAGTAACTGAAATAAAACTGACTCTGAAACTGAGATGGCATGTATAAATTGCTGTGTTCTGGAGTTGAGGACAAGATGTAATTGCAGAGCACAGTTCTTTGAAGTCATACATTTTCGGTCTGGAGAGGCTCTTAGCTTAGGTACATTCCAGTAGTTGAACTGTTCATACACACAAAGATGAGATGGAGCAGCTGTCTGGTCAATTGTTTCTCAAGCACTTAACTGTATGCCATGCTCTTCGCTCAGTTCCAGTGCTTTCTGAACTCAGCTCTTCTCAAGAACAGTTCTCCACAGTCCACATGGGAGTGTCATTTTGGGGATGGTTTTATTTGCATGGAATCAGGGCCAGCCACTTAGGCCCGTTAGAACAGGAAGTAGCTCCTGAATCATCCACTTCCTGAGAGCATCCCTCCTGGGACCACTCAAGCCAGGGGTGCCGAGGCTGAGAGCACGGTTCCCTCAGCTCTGGCCTCAGCCTGGGGCCACGTGACTCTCATGTTGCGTTGAGTGACGCGCCGCAGCGTTGGGCGGGTCTTGGCGGAAATCAACTTCCGGGGGCAGAGGTGTTTGACGCCGGGCGGTGTGTGGGCTCTCCCAACTTGTGTGGCTGGGGTCGTGCCCCGGGTGTGCGCGTGGGTCTGTGTGCTGGGGGGGTGGCTCTCCCAACTGCGTAGCTCGGCGGCGCGACTGCAGCGGCGGCGGCGGCGAGAGGGAGCAGGTAAATGGACGCTCGCCTTCTGGGCCTGGGTCTGGGTACCCGGGCCGCTGGAGGCGGGCGCTGCGCCCGGGGGCGGCCTGGGCGCGGGCCGGGAGCTCCCCACCCGGGCGGGGAACGCTGCCGAGCTTCCGCTCTCCGCCTCCTCCGGCCTAGTCCCCGGAGGTCGGGGGATCAGAGTCGGGGGCGTGACCGCCTCGGGCTGGAGCCCAGCCTTGCTCCCCAACCCCTGCAGGGAGTGCCCACTTGCACTTGCTGTGGTGGGGAGCTTGCGGCCCCTGTACATTTCTGAATCGAATGTTTTCGAAAGTCTACGCACAAGTACACGTGATTATTGTGTCACGGAAACTCCCACTGAACCGAAAGTGATCCTAGTCGAGTTCTCACCAATCGCGCCTGGTTTATGTTTCCCCATCTATTTTGCCAAGTCCACCGGGTAAAAGGTCAAATGTGTCCGTCAGCAACTTGTTGCAATAAAAGTGGCATTTCAGGGTTAAGGCTGGAGGCAGTACGTTTCCAAGTGGTGAGGCATCCTTCATTCCCACAAGTGCGCCCCCTCTCCCCACAATAAAGATGTTTCTTCCATTTGTCCTTGTGTACTGCGGAGGGAAGCTTTGGACATGAAACCTGTTTTGGGCTTCACTTAAGGAGTGGCAACTCTATTAAAAGCTCAGTGTTTTTTTGGTAGGATGAAGATATTGCTGCTGCTACTCTCTCCCAGTTGCTTCCCTGATGAGAGTTGGGGCAGAGCCTTGATTTCCTGGAGGGGAAAGTGCTGGCTACAGCTAGCTATAGGTGACTCAGGGCTTCTTAAGAGTTCCTACTCTTTTACTTCCCTCCTTCTCTGAAATGGGCAGATACTGATGCCACCTTCCTCTTTAAATATCAGGGAGACAGTTGGATGATGGCCTTTGGATGCCATCTTGGTGGAGTGATTGGGGTGGCTGACGTTTCATCTTGTCATTGGGATGGGCTAACATTTCACCCAACAATTTAAGGCAAAATAGTCAGAATACTTAGTTTGGGAGGATGACAGGGCCTGACTATAAATTATCTTTGTTCTGTGCTGTAGGAGAGCTCTATACTTCTAATCATCCCATTTGTCTTCTGCTACAATTTCTGTTGCATTGAGGGTTAGGGTCAGGCCTTTACTGTACCTGTTAGGTAAATAGAGGAAAGAGGATGCCAGGGAGAGAGCGCACCTGTAGGGTGCTGGCTAGCCAATAAATTGTGTGGTTGAGAATTGCCCTGGTTACAAAGTTTGGTATACTCAAGGCAGGCTAGGAGGTTGTTCTGTGGGCTGGGAAATCTTATTATGCACTGGTTCCTTAGCAACAGTATAAGCCAAATGGAATAAACATAAAACAAAAGTGATGAAATTTACAACTTACCTCTTAACGTTAATAAAGTGGAAAAATGTATCTTCTTATTGAGCCATTAGCTCAAAACTTGAGAACTTTTTACTTTAATCATTTTCATACTTAACACCAGACAAAGAAGAGTGCAGAAAAGTCATCACAGAGGGGACACCACCTTTTTGGGAGGGCAGAAAAAGAAAGAAGAGATGGGTACCAGTTTAGCTGGTCTGAAGAGTGGGCAACTCTAAGTGGGCAAATAGGAATTTGCCTAATAAGAGGCATTTTATCTTGTACCTCTAGTGGTGCATGTAAGATTTGAAAAATATATAGATTGTTATGAATGAAGACAGCTACTTGAACTTTTATCGTTTTTCTCCTGATAGCAGACTTTGGGGTGGGAGTGGGTTGGGGTGGATGAAGCCTTTTCCGTTAGTAAATTGGAAGGAGAGTGTTTAGGTAAGTTGTTTCCAAATTCTAGCTCATAATCACAGTCCTCCTTTATCACCCGTTCCTTGTAACTTCTGGCCTTTCTTGAAAGCTCATCAGATTTTGTTATTTTTCTGTCCAAATAATAACTTTTAAGACACCTATCTTTAGATTAGCTCTTTGTGTCAATATCTGTTTTTTTCTTATTTACTATGGTAAATCAGTTTTTTTGATTTGCAATATTTCTAAGGATTTTTTCCTTACTGTCTCTCCCCAACCCCAGACCCAGCAAGTTGATTTAGCTCATTTAATTTGATACTTATTTTTCAAAAGGGTAACCCTGTGTCTTTTAAAATTTAGATTTAGCCCTGGCTGGTGTAACTCAGTGGATTGAGCGCGGGCTGGGAACCAGACGATCCCGGTTTGATTCCCAGTCAGGGCATATGCCTGGGTTGCGGGCCGGGTCCCCTATGAGGGCCATGTGAGAGGCAACCATACATTGCTGTTTTTCTCCCTCTCTGTCTCCCCCCCTTCTCCTCTCTCTAAAAATAAATAAATAAAATCTTTAAAATTTAGATTTACTGAGGTATAGTATACAAGCTAAAAATCATTTTTAGTATCTTGTTCTATGAACTCTGACAAGTACATATAGTCATGTAAATTTTCTTTGGTGAAGTGTCTCTTCACATCTTTTGAGTGTTTTTATTTTTTTGCTTCTGCATTTTATTCCAGCTTTATTGAGATATTGACATATAAGTTTAAAGTGTACAGTGTGATGATTGATACACATATATATTACAAAATGATTACCAACATAAGGTTAGTTATACCCCTGTCCCTCACATATTGCATAATTACCTATTTTTTTTGTTGTGATGATATTTAAGATTTACTCTCTTAAAGATTCTTTCAAGTGTTGTATATAGCACAGAATTGTTTGTTACAGTCACCCTGTAGTACATTAGATCCCCAGAACTTACTCATCTTGTAGCTGGAAGTTTTTACCTTTTCCCTTATTCCCAGTCCTTGGCAAACGCCATTCCACTGCCTATTTCTGTGTTTGGATTTTTTAGACTCCACCTTTAAGTGATATCACACAGCATTTCTCTTTCTCCATCAGACTTATTTTACTTAGCATAATGCCCTCAAGGTCCATTCATGCTGTTGCAAAAGGCAGGGTTTCTTTTTTTTTT
>PVJI01032391.1:0-12241 GCA_004026765.1 Micronycteris hirsuta
GTTTTGCATCTAGCAGATGAATGGTCTTGGTCAGAAATTCTAGAAAAACAAGGTAAAATACAATTAAAAGAAAAAATTTTGTGTGTGAAGGCATTAAATAGTTATCAAAGCAGACAAGATCCTGTAGAGAAAGAAAGCATGTTGAGGTTTCCCTCAGAGCATTTCCTGATTCTTGGTGTGAGGCTAGATTATGAGAAGCCGGTCAGGGGCAGCTGCTAAGAATCAGGGAAGCCATTTAGCTTTTAGCAAATTTGTTGAGATGGGAAGACAAAAATAAAAATCTGGGTCACCAGTGAAGCTTTGTTTTAAAGGGCCAAGATGCTAGAGAGAAGTTAAGAAAAAGTAAGCCTAGCAGTTGGAGGCGCTTTCCCAAGGCACTTGCTTATTTTTAGCTGGGTAGGGAACAAACTAAGAAGTCAAAAAGCAGTTGGAAAGCAAGAGTTGTGGCAGTCTTACGGTTCTGGGGGTGATAAAATTGGAGGTTAGGATCAGTCAGGGAGGTGGCCCTCAAGAAACATCCAAACTCTTAGTTGGGCTCCCTGTAGGACACAGGTGGCAAACAGAAGTCCCGGCACCTTGTTTCTACCCAGCGGCAGCATCGAGCTCTCGCTTAACCGTTAAGGAGTAGTGACGTTCATACAGTCCTAAAGTTACATTCGGCCCTTTGAAGGCAGCCGTGAGGCTGTTGTGGTCCCGGTGAAAATGAGTTTGACACCCCGCTGCAGGACTGTACCCTTGTAACGGGCAAGTGAGAAGCAGACCAGGGTCAATAAAAAAGTCACAGAGGAAATGTGAGATAGAACGTCTGCATGACCTTTGTGTTTGCAAATAGTTTTTCCAACAGGACACAAGAAAAATCATGGAAAAGGACATAAATTAGACTAGTATTTTCTTCATCAAAGGATGCCATTTACAGTGAAAAACAAAGTACAGAGAAGATATTTATAATACATATATGACAATATATTTTGAAACTCCTACAGTTAAGAGAAACAAGCAATCACACAGAGACTGGAGCAGTCACTTCCCAAAAGCACTGGAGCAGCAACTCAGAAACAACAGTAACCAAATGGCCACTAAACATGAAACAGTGCTCAACCTCATTAGTCACTGTGAATATTCAAATTAAAACCACAACGAACTATCACTGCTGATGCACTGGAATGGTTAAAATCATTAAGGGTGAAGCACCAATTGTTGGTGAGGATGTGAAGCAACAGAACCGTCATGTACTCCTGATAGGAATGTACGTGTGTATTAGCATTATCTGTTAAATCTGAACATGTGCATATTCTTGATCCAGCAATTCCACTCTCAGGTATATTCCCGGTAGCAAAATATATATATATATATATACACCAAAAGACATTTGCAAGAACATTCATCGCTCCACCATTTGTAAAAGCCAAAAACTTGTCCATGAACTGGCTGTCCATGCACAGTAAAAGGGACAGATTCTGGCGTATTCACTTAATGGACTACTGTGCCATAGTGAGATTGAACGAACTCTACTACATGCAGCAACATGGATGAATCTCAGCATAAGAAGCCAGATACAAAAGAGTAAATACTATATGGTTTCTAAATGGAATTTATATTTATAAATTTTAAAGTTAAAAAACAGGCAGAACTGCCCTGGCTTGTGTAGCTCAGTGGATTGAGCAGCAGCCTGCAAACCAAAGGGTTGCCGGTTGATTCCCAGTCAGGGCATATGCCTGGGTTATGGGCCAGGTCCCTATGTAGGGGGTGTGTAAGAGGCAACCACAGACTGATGTTTCTCTCCTTCTCTTTCTCCTTCCCTTCCTCTCTTTCTAAAAGTAAATAAATACAATCTTTAAAAAAAAACAAACAGGCAAAACCAATCAATGGTGATAACAATTAGGAAATAGTTGACATTTGGTTAGGAGGAGCGATTAGGAGGAGGTACAAGAGTGCTTCTGAGGTGCTAGTGTTCTGTTTCTCGGTCTGGGACAAATGTATGTTCACTTTGTGAAAATTAATTGAATTGACTGTACATGATTTATACATTTTTCTGTATTAATGTTGTATTTCAATGAAAAGTTTACCTGAAAAAAAATAACTAGCATGTGTCAATCTCTCTGTTTACCCAAAATAAATTTAATAAGTTTATCTTAGGTAATTGCTATAATTATTAAGAAATTTGAAATCTTAATTACTTAAGATTATTATAAGCCAGATTAAAATGTAATAAGTAGAGCAAATATTTGTATGAGTGAAGTTGGCAAACTTAAAATTACAAAGGAGACTAGCAACATTTATTGTTCTTCTCTGTTGTAAAAGTAGCCCTAAGTTTGTGAATTTTATCGATATAAAACGTAAGCTCTGGCCCTGACTGGTGTGGCTCAGTTGATTTGGCATCTTTCTGCAAAGCAAAAGGTCGCTGGTTCCATTCCTGGTCAGGACACGTGCCTGGGTTGCGCTTTGGTCCCTGGTTGGGGTGTGTACAAGAGGCAACTGATCAGTGCCTCTCTCTCATATTGATGTTTCTCTCCCACTCTTTCTCCCATTTTTCCTCTCTCTCTAAAAATAAGTAAAATAAAAAATATATGTAAGCTGAGTTGTATTAAATTTTTTGATGAAAACTTTTATTAAATATATCAAATATACTGTGACCACAGGCCAACTGTGCAGGAAGATGGAGGAGATGTAATCTATAAGGGCTTTGAAGATGGCATCGTACAGCTGAAACTCCAAGGTTCTTGTACCAGCTGCCCTAGTTCAATCATTACTCTGAAAAATGGAATTCAGAACATGCTGCAGTTTTATATTCCAGAAGTAGAAGGCGTAGAACAGGTATGCCAATATTATGTGATGGTTTAGATTTTGAGAAGAAAAGAAATTCATAACTTGAGCCTGGCTGGTGTAGCTCAGTGGATTGAGCACGGGCTGTGAACCAAAGGGTCGCTGGTTCGATGATCAGACTTAAAGACTCCTTAATTTAGAATTAACTTTAGTGTTATGAATACCTACTATGTGCCAGACATTTTTACAAATATGACTTCATTTAATGTTCTAATACCACAGTGTATTAAGTGAGTCATTTCCATTTTGTGCGTAGAAAATTGAGACTCAGAGGGCATACATACACTGCTGTTCTGGTTATAGAAAAATTAGGAGAAGTGGATTCAAAACATAGTGTTTTATAGATGAGATTTAGACGTCTTTAGAGGAACAGCTCGACTACATCATATTTATCCACTTCTTGTTTTTAAATGTGCAGACAAGAAGCTTATGAAGCGATCATACTATATTTTACAGCAAAACAGTATTTAGTAAAACTATGGAGCTTTATCTATAGCCTGATGTCAACGTTTTTTTTCTGCCTTCAAGATAGTTAAGGAATATAGCACAGCATCTGCTGGGTAGTAATAGTGATCCTCACCACAGTGATTATCAGCCAGGAGACGTGGTCTTATGGAAAGAGATTATCAAGAAAGGAAAGTATATGTGGAAATTAGAAATTTGATAAAACTCTTCAGGTAATTCTGTGCCTTTACAGAGAAGGCATCTCCCCTCAGCTCTTTTGAGAATCACTCATCTCTGGGTGATACTAAAACAGGTCCTTTTGGTACAGTACATGCCATCTCTTTTTTTAAGTTCTCTCTACTTTGGTCCAAAGCTTCTTTCTGTGTGTCTGTTTCAGTGTTAGGTGTATGGGTAAGTTACTTGATAGACTTGTAGTCATACCTAGGTCTTTGTGTTCCTCTGCAGCACCTGGCCCTGTTTGTTATACTTGTTCTTACATAGTTGGTATTGAATATTTGGAAATATTACCCCCAAATTAGGAATATTCTGCCTAAAATAGGAGTTGATTGACAAAATTCTTTGGATTGGCTGTTGCTAAGATTGGATATAAAATATCAGTTCCTTGGAAGTAAATATCCATTTTTACTCAACACAGAAGAGAAACTATGAGAATTGTTTCTCCATGGATTGTCTCAGATCAGAACCAGATTTCATCTAGATTTTTTAAAATTTATTTCTGTTCCATTTTCTTCTGTATGCTTTTTAAAAAATTGTATTAGTTGACACTATAGTGGGTTGACAAAGGAACATTTTTATTTACTTGTCCAGGGTGAGGCTGTCAGCTGTAAATTTGAATTGGCATTTAATTGTAGGTATGGTGAAGAGAAAAAAAAATTCTTAGGTTTATATAACGCTTCCTTTGGAAGGAGTTGTTCTTTATTATTTGAGTAATATATTAACTCATGAAAGGATATGAATAGTTTTGGGTTTTTTCCTTCAAGTAGTTTCATTAGTAGTTTTATTAACTTACTAGACATGAAAGTCAACATTTTTCTAAAGTTTAAAATGAATTTTTATCTGAGTAAGCCCAAGTAGTTGCCAATATATTTTGTTTCCCACTCTTTTTTAGGGATTCAGTTTTCTAATACATATTTTTACAATAACAGTTTCATATAGATCCCAGAATACAGTTAAATAAATAAAATGCTTTGGGGGAGAAATAAAAAAGTCTTATAGCTAGGAGATACCAATTAATCATCATAGTCTTTTCTGACCAGCTGAGACTCTGCTATTGCCTCTTTAGGGGACAAAGAATAGAGACCAGTGCTTTTATTTAATTTGCTAGTATTCAGTTTGCTTTTTTGTTGTTAGGTTACCAGGTTACAATGCAAACCTTGTTCTTTGGGGATGTTGGTAGATTTATTTTTATTGACATGCATTGTTTAGAGTAAAGTATTTCAGGTAAGCACGTAATGTTAAAAACAGGAAAATAGCAGTTTCTAATTTTTTTTCTTAATTCTTAAATTCTGTTTTTTTTTTTGGTTCTAGGTTATGGAAGATGAATCAAATGAAAAAGAAGGAAACTTACCTTAAAATAATTTGAATTTTTTGGGGGGGCCAGCAATGGATTTGTGATACTATATACCAAGCTTTTATTATTAATCTGCTAAGGAACTTGCAGATTAATAAAATATGCCTTTCTTCAGAGAATGATTCATAAATATTACATGTTTGCTTTACCTCATATGAGTTATTTATAACATCCTGAATCATCATCTGTACATGTGCATTTTATCCAGGGATGTTTTTATTTTTATCCTTCATTTCTCATGGTTAATTTTTTGCATAATGTGTGAAGCAGTTTAAAATACATTTTCCCTCATCTAATTTATTTACTTTTTAAATACAGAAATAAATAGAGAACGCTTTTTAAAAATATTCTAAAATGGCTTAGCTTTTCATGAGATGTTCAAAACCATTTTTACTGAATTTTTATCCTGTTAAAAAAGCCAACTAAACAATTCTGGTTGAAAAATGATGTCTGGTTAGCAGTCCCCAGTGTAGTAGCATATAATTTCTTCCTAAGAGACACCCCCCCACGCACAAAATCATAATGCTGAAAACTGATAAAAAAAAAAAAAAACAGGTTCCAGAATGAAGAAAAAATTCCATTAATTATGACAGTGTAGGCTGGATTGAGAAAGAAACTACCTTAGCATGCTCAGGCTTTATCTTTTGGAACAATCTCTTTGAATAAATGGTTAGAAGCTGCTTTGGTCCTTCTGCTGGCTTCTGGCTCGGATGTGTAATCTGCGACACGCCAGAAGTTTGGACAGTTATCTTACAACTGTGCGGATACTGCTTTCAGACAGCACAGATAGCAAATTAGCCTCTTATTTTTCCATAGTAGTTCAGAGACAGCAGTTCACAGACATTACCAGGAACAGAGAGATGAGTACATTGCATCTCTAGAATTCTGGTCCCCAAAAGAACAGAGATTAAGATAGGGATGGAGCCCTGACTAGTGTGGCCCAGTGGTTTGGGTGTCATACTGCAAACTGAAAGGTAGCAGGTTCAGTTCCTGGCCAGGCCAGGGCACATGCCTGGGTGAGGAGCTAAGTTCACGGTTGGGGACATATGAGAGGCAACTGATGTATCTCTTGCTCATCAATGTTTCCCTCTCTCCCTTCTCTTCTCTGTAAAAATAAATGTTTTTTCATTCCTACATTTATATATTTTTGATTTTTTATTATTGAATTACAGGTTGTCCCCATTTTTCTCCTTTCCCCTGCCATACCCATCCCTTCCCCCACCTCCCACAATCAATCCCTCTCCTTGTTTTGTCCATGGGTCCTTTATATATGTTCCCTGACCCTTCTCCTTTTCCCCCTTCCTCCCTCTCCTGTGATCACTGTCAGTTTGTTATTTCCATGTCTCTGGTTCTATTTTGCTCGCTTGTTTGTTTTGTTGTAAGTAAATAAAATCTTTAAAAAAAAAGGAATGGAAACAGGCAGAACTCTAGCAGCTGTGAATGCCAAGAACTGAAATTTGAATTATTTGTCCTTTGTTTCACAGAACCAGATAGTGGGGTTGGAGAATTTGTTTCCTGAGCTATTATAGACGAATTCAGCTTAGACTCTGGGAATTGCATTGTAAGCTAGGAACATTAACCTGCCCTTTAGCTGAAGCTATAGGAAATTGATATTGTGGAGGAGATGCAGTTAATGACAAGTCTTTGGTGTGGCCATGTAATAAGTAGCTGAGGTGGGTGGTGGACAAATTGTGGGGAGAGGAGGAAATGATGGAACTGAGAGGCCAAGGTGTGAGAAAGCTTTTCTACAAAAAAGGTCAGCCATTAAGAACAAGGAGGAAAGGTGGAGGAGAACATTCTGAGCATACAGAGCAGTGTAATCAGAATCTATTAAGGGGGGAAATGCAAGAAGCAACGAATGGCTTGAGTGTAAAGTGGAAGTGCATAGTTGGAAATGGTGCAGAAGTAGGCAGTGGCCCTACAGAGTGTGCTAGAGAAACTCTTGGTTGCCTTTCCAACATACATCCCTGCTGCTCACTGAAAGAGTCCCTCTTATTTATCATTTGGTGGTGAGGTGCCAGGCAAGGTAGGTCCCACCTCAGTCCCAGGGGATAAATTATAACTAGTCTAAACCAGTCATTGTAACTCCTTTTTCTTTTTGACAGTCATTAGTCTGTGTGGACATAAGGCCCAGCTCTGGCCAATAGTTGTAAAAGAAAGTCTATTGGTAAGTTTTTCCCTGATTGAGAGAGCATTAATCTACTTAAGGCTCTTTTACTATCCATTCCTTTTCTTCCTGCCTTGATGTCTAAGGCTAGGACAGTCCACTGAGAACGACAGAGGGAAGGGAAGAAAAGGCCTGGATGCTTGAGGACATTACTGACCTTTGAGCCAGCCCTGGAACCACCCATTTTCAGTCATGTGAAATAAAATGCTTTTTGCTTTTTTTTTTGTTAATAGCTTCTGTAGTTGAATATGAAGCTTGATGGTTTTCTAAAAGACAAAGCCTGGTAAATCATGGAGGACTTGCTAGTAAGTCCTGGTAAAATAAATTTTATTGGTTTTTTTTACTTGTGCCAGACAGTGCTAAATGTAGACTTTAAAATGAAAACTAACATTTTTAAATTAATTGAGCCATTTTTTAATCATAGAAAGTGTAGTTTAATCAGGCAATAGTCTTTCTTTTTGAATGTTTAAATTATACTTAATTTCTTCCTATAAAACCCCAAAGAAAGAATTATTCACTGTTGTGTTTAAAACAAAAGTTAGAAAATAAAAATCCTCCAGAATATATAAAATCCTTTTACATGAAGTATTCTTGAAAACACTTTATAACTATGGGACATTTCAATAAGTATTTGAAACTAAGATTATTAGGCAAGAATAAGCCAAGCACTTGGAGAGTTTTTGATAAGGAGCAAAATATATAAATGTAGCAAACTTTCATTGAACATGCGCTATGTGACACAGTTCTAAGCACCTTACATTTATGAAGTCTCAGGATTACTATCAGATCGGTAACTATGATTGTTCCCTATGAGGCACAGAGAGAAGTATATATTTTATTGCCACATAACTCACATGGAAAGACCAAGAACATGACCCCTGGCATCAGGCTGCGGAGTCTATGCCCATCACTATTGTACTATTTGCCCTAAGGGAGTTGGACCTACATATGCCTCCCACCTGAGGAGAGGAGCATTTCTTGTTTTCCTAGGTGCTCATTCTGCTGGACAAAGTCTTTTCTATCTTACACTTGGTCCAGACCATAATGGGCCAAAGCAGTGCTTTGCATGTGTGTATTTTTATGCAACAATATTAAGCTAGCTGCCCTCCAGACCAGTGGGAGTTGGCATCCCTTTAGGAAATCCCAGCTTTATATTCCTTACACATATCTATGCTAACTCCGCAGGGTGCCTGCAGGATGACTTATAATCCCTGAAAGAAAATCTAGAAAAATACTTTTCCTGTCACATTATATTTTTAGTGATTCTTTTTAAAACAATTTTTATTGTATTTTTTCCATTACTATTTAACCCCCTTGTACCCGCTCCCCCCTACAATCACCACACTGTTGTCCCCATTCTAGTGATCTTTCAGCTGTAGCAGCTCTCAGGATGATCCACCTCTATTGTGGTCCTGATCACACTCTACCAGACAGAAGTAGTAGGCCAGACTAGTTAATCTCATGGTTTCCAATTTCTTGGTAGGAGAATAATTTCTAGAAAATTATACCTCAGTTTCTGACTACTAGGAAAATTTGAAGTCATCCTGGGGAGGAGTACTGGAGTATATTCTAGTTGGTATCAGCATCCTTTGTTCTGAAGCCTGAAGTTTCCTGGTGAGCATCTTTTTGTTTGTGTCTTCTTGGTGTCCTTTAGTCTTTTTTTTTAATAGTTGGCTTATTATTATTATTATTATTATTTATTTTTAGACAGAAGGGGAGAGAGAATGGGAGAGAAACATCAATGTGTGGTTGCCACTCACATGCCCCCACTGGGGACCTGGCTCGCAACCCAGATGTGCCCCGACTGGGAATCAAACCCAACACCCTTTGGTTCGCAGGCCAGCACTCAATCCACTGAGCCACACCAGCCAGGGCCTTTAGTCATTCTTAACACCTTTTCCTTTCCTTTGAACTATCTCTTGCTGACTATGGCTCTGGTGGAACTGTCCAACTACAGTGTCCTGCTCTCTCTGCTATAGGAGTGGGCATGTGACTCAAGATGGGTCTGATTGAAATCCTTGCCTAGAATATAAAAAGGTGAGGATAGAGGAATAGCCTCTCCACTTGGACTGCAAGCTATAAAGATATGATTCCAAAGCAGTTTGAGGGTCATCCCTTGTTCATGAGGTCAGAGAGAGAATCAGTTCTGACAGTATTTGTTTCCCTGGGTATAGATGTGCCTGAGTGCTTGAAGATGTTTGTATCCCTGTCCTTTCCAATTACATAAGCTAATAAATTCCCGCTTCATCTAGTTTGAATGGATTTTTTCCTATTCGTTATTGAAAACATCTATCCTCTAGAAATTTAAAATATGTATATTCAATATTGAGAAAATAAGATCAACATTAGGTGAGTTCATTAGGATTCTCTAGAGAAACAGAACTACTAGGGTGTATGTCATATATATATGTATTATATGTGTATATATAGAGTACATGAGGAAGTGCGAGAGACGGATCTATTTTAAGTGATTCACTGATGTAATCAGGGAGGCTAGCAAGTCCAAAATCTGCAGGGTGGGACACCAGGCTGCAGACACATGGAAGAGCTGTTCTGGTTCAAGGCAGTTCTGGTGAAGTCCTTCTAGATTTGGAGAGGTCAGTCTTCTTTTCTGTTCAGGCCTGCCCATATTATGGAAAGCAACATGCTTTACTCAAAGTCCACAAATTTAGATGCTTAATCTCACTGAAAAGCACCTTCACAGACACATCCAGAATAATGCTGGACCAGTATCTGGGCACAGAGCCTGAGGCAAGTTGATGAATAAACTTAACCATCACAGTGAATAAAGTTTGCTTTCACGGCCAACTTATTTTTGATTCCTTCCTCCTATCTTGCCCCCCTCTCTCTGCATTTCTGTACTCAATTCCACAGGCCCTTATTTGTCCCTTTTTTTTTAAAAAGATTTTATTTTTATTTATTTTTAGAGGAGAGGGGAGGGAGACAGAGAGGGAGAGAAACAGCAATGTATGGTTGCCTCTCACATGGCCCTCACGGGGACCTGGCCCGCAACCCAGGCATGTGCCCCGACTGGGAATCGAACCGGGACCCTCTGGTTCCCAGCCCGCACTCAATCCACTGAGCTACACCAGCCAGGGCTATTTGTCCCTTTCTTGCCCAATGTCACCAACCAAGGTAATCTGTCCAGGTCTGCCTTCCCTCTGATTTCAGAATTACTTTTACTTTATTCCTTTCAAAACTTACATTTCCTCATTCATCTTTTCACACCTGGTATGGAAATGAAAAGTAATCCTGTAAATAGTTTCACTCATAAATAGATGATAATGACTTCATGTAGATCTCCTAAGAGAGGAGGTGGTCTGTATTAAATGTATATATACACAGGTGGAGTTTAGGCATGTGATAGGCAAGGAGTAGAGGTAATTTGGAACAAGGGAACTTTCTGGTCTCCTTTTAATCACATTTTGTGATTACTAGTCCTCTATAGTCCAGCCCTATTTAACATCAGCTTCTTAATGCTGCCTTTTAAAAAAAGGGCAAATGCAAATGTGCAAACATTCGAGTTGGTATTCTTTTTTTTAGGGACTGGCAGTAGTATAGCTAGACCATAAATAAGATGCTTGAACAGAGTGGTGGGAGATGAGCTGATGAAACTGGCAAGAATGAGATCCTGAATATCCATGTGTGTGTGCACAGGAGTCTGGACTTCATCCCACAGGTGAAGGGTACCCAATGAATTGGACACCCTTCAGGGAGAAATAGGATCAGATTTGTGTTTTTGAAAGGGCACTCTGATGTGAAGCTGTTTGTATAGGGTGAACTGGAGTAGTGGAACCAAAGGAGTTCATTTCAAGGGGCCTTTCGGGGGCCTTAGCTGTGCCTTTGCTCTTGTGTTCATTTCTTCATTGTCATAGGCCTTAATGGCTTAAACTGCTTTTTTCTTTAATACTTGCCACCATCTTCTCTGTCCACTGGGGTGCATTTCTCCATAAAACTCCCTAAAAAGTAGAACATATGTGCCCCCACTCCCCATATTACTGTTACTCAAAAAGAATTAAAAAAAATTAAGATACAGTTGACATAAAATATTACATTAGTTTTATGGTTATAAAATGATGATTCAGTATACACTTATATTACAAAATGATCCCAGAAAGTTAACATTTACAACTACACAGTTATGACTTTTCTTTATATTTTTTATTGTATTTTTTCCATTAAAATTTAGTCCCCTTAGGACTTCGGCCAAGATGGTGGCGTAGGTGGACGCACTTCGCCACACGCACAACCAGAGTTTAAACAATGAACGCAATAGCGAAAAATAACCAGAACGGACAGAAATGAACTGAAGGGAAGTCTGACACCCAGGAAGCTGGGGAGGACGTACATCCAGGCCGGTAAGCGGGGCAGAACCGAGCAGAGGAGCAGAGTGAGAGGCAGTTTGCCCGGAGAGACTCATGCCGCGAGCGCCTAAACAAAACACGACCCCGAACAACGGGTGAACCCCGCAGGCCGGCGGCGTATCCGGAGAGGCCAGTGGGAACCAGCAGGGCCGAGACTGGCGGAGGAGGCAGTAAGGAATTAGGGAGCAGAGGGTAATTCGGCGCCGGAGGCCATCGGCAGTCACCATTGCTCCCACCCAGGCCCCGCCCCCAGAGGAGATGTCACAAAAAAAGCGACCCAGGTTGCCGGGCAACATCAACACCTAAGAATCCGACAAGTGCTCTGAGATAAAAAGAATGAAAATGGCCAAAATGAAAGATCAGAACAAATTACAACTAACGGATGACAACATAGTCAACCTATCAGATGCTCAGTTTAAAATGCTGGTAATCAAAATGCTAACAAAACTGGAAGAAAGGTGGACGCAAATAAATGAACAAATGAAGAATACGATAAAGATAATGAGGGATGATCTACAGGGAACCAATAGGGAAAAAAAGGAAGTAGGAACTCAAACCAATAGTGTAGACCAGAAGGAAGAAACAAGAATTCAAAAAAATGAGGAGGGACTCAGGAACCTCAGAGACATTTGTAAACGACCCAACATCCGGACCATAGGGCTGCCAGAAGGACAAGAGGAACACCAAGAAATTGAACGTATTTTTGAACAGATAATGAACGAGAACTTCCCAGATCTGGCAAAGGAAATAGGCTTCCTGGAAATCCAAGAAGCTCAGAGAACCCCAAAGAAGTGGGACCCAAAGAGGAACACACCAAGGCACATCATAATTACATTACCCAAGATTAAGAAT
>PVJI01032392.1:0-12248 GCA_004026765.1 Micronycteris hirsuta
TAAGAATTGAGACTGAAATGCAATCTAAAGTCAGGTTTCATATGTGTAGATGTCCCTTTTAGGGCAATTTTTAATTTCTGTTTCATCATATCTATTTATGGCCTTTAGTATCAGATTTTAGTGTCTCAAAAAATTAAAATAAAATACATTTTGCTTACAGATACTTAATGTTTTCCCCCTTTAATTTAATAAGTACTTCGTAATGTTTAGAACTCCAAAAACCAGGCTCTTAGAAATAGCAGTTTAAGTTGGCAAATCAGAAAAGGGACGTTTTCATTTGATTTACCATCTTATTAAAATTTGCAACACTGCACTGATTAATGAGGAAGTAAAAATAGGAATCGAGAACCTCCAGACAGAGAAAGATGATTCTGAAATAGAGTGCTCTTACTAAATATAAAACCGAGAGAGGGCGGCTTTTGTATTTCAGAGAGTACAGGTGATCTGCTGTCTGGCCAAGGAAGGGGAATCCCAACTTTGGGATCTGAAGAGTCACAATCGCCCCTTAATTTCCTTTCTCTCTTATTGTACTGCATGATAAGAAGACAAATTTTTTTAAAAAATCAATAAAATACAAGTAATAGTGTCAGAGAGGAAATTAGCAACTACTTGGTTGGCTATTTTCTTTCAGCCCTGCAATATGGTAAGGATGCCTTCCAATGATGATATATAACCTTGCTTTAACAATAAAGACATTAAGGTGCTTCTGAAAATAATTTGCCGGTGGCTCTGGTACTATAATCAGCACCAAGTGCTAGGGAAATCCTGAAATTGTGAAGTGTTGGGAGGTAGTCAATATTCCAACACCAAACAAATGCTCAGATGCACTTGGCTTTGCTTTACTGGAGCTAGTCACAAGCCCGGCAGGCAAAAACAACAGCAAATGGCAAAAGGAAGTACATTTTGAGCAAATGATAACTAGGAAATAACAACAGAAGGGAGCCAGGACTAGTCGGTGTAGCAACTGGAGATGAGAAAGCTCAATTTGAGCTAAATTATCAGCCTATCCCTGAGTCATATAATGAGTGAACTTTTGAAGTTCAAACCATGTTAGTCAGTTCCATCATTAGGCAGCATCTCGGTGCACAAGTACACCTATGAGCAGACAGAGGAAATGTCAGGCTTATAAAATGCTCAGCAATAGTGATGGTTGTTGGATTGTTAAATGTTCCAATCAGTAAGCAGCTATTTGGATGTGGTCCTGTAACCTTTGAATTTACAAATGGACTACCATATATTACTATATTTGAAGTTAAGGTCATTTTTAAGGGCCAGTGCTTTGTGTGAATATTAAATTAAAAAAAAAAAAGAAATAACACTCTGTCCCAATGGAAGATTGGGACTAAAACCCGTATTGTAAACAGTGATGACAGCATAAACTGAATGTATCTTTTTGTGTGCATGAAGCATTGTTTGACC
Source organism: Micronycteris hirsuta (assembly GCA_004026765.1). Classification (NCBI taxonomy): domain Eukaryota; kingdom Metazoa; phylum Chordata; class Mammalia; order Chiroptera; family Phyllostomidae; genus Micronycteris; species Micronycteris hirsuta. Next base: position 1,420 of record PVJI01032392.1, read on the forward strand.
TGTGTGATAGCCACATTAATTTAATGATGGTCCCTATTTTATTTGTACAGTGTTATGTGTTTTACAAAGTTATGTAACTTAACAATTACCATAATTAATATAAAAGAAATTATCATCATATAGTAAAGTTCCCTATGCCTACTTTCAGGCAACCTCCCCCTTTCAGAGTCTACTAATGCTCTTATTTATATTACCAGAGCTTAGTTTTCCTATCCTATAACTCTATATAAATGCAATTAAACAGTATATACTCAGCTATGCCTGGCTTTTTTTTTCTTTTTGCTCTGCATAATCTCTCATTATCACCAGCACAATGTGGGAGGCAAGCTGACATATTTACTTTTGAAATTTCAGAGTTACAAACTACCCAGGTGGTGCCCTGGATTATGGTAGAATATTATTGCATTTGTTTTCATTTTTGTAACATCTCTGACCTGTGGCTTGGTCAACTCTACATGGTGATCTTGGGGTCAAAATAACTGGCTTTTGCAATTTAATGGCTAAATGATATTGGGCAATGATTTACATTCTCTACAGCCCAGTGTCCTTATGTATATTCAGTACAATGGAGATGATAACACCCAAGATTCAGTGCTTTAGTAAAGATAAATGATAATGTATATCAAAACGCAAGACTTACAGCTTTTGCTTAGCATACAGAAAATAGATAATCTCCAAAAATCATAGCTTTTCTTCAAACTGTCAGAGAGGTCAGATTGCCGGGAAACTAACCAGTCTGTAACCCAAGGAAAGGCAAGCACATTTAAGTAGAAGTGGAGTGTGAGTGCTGAGTTATGAAGGGCAGACCTTAGGAGGAAAATGAAGCTCCCACTACAGGTGGGCAAAATAATTCAGCTAAAACTTTTAATGAATGCTAAAGGCTCAGTGTGGCCTAGTACGAGTGTTTAGAAACCCAGAAAACTGCAGACACAAGGGAAATTTGCATTCCTTCACTGGCTGTTCCACACAGATCTTCACTGAATCTTTACAAATCTTTACTTTCTCATGAAAAATGTGGGAATAGGGTGGTTGATACAGGAATCAACTTCAAATTTGCAGGTTTAGTTGGGGAGAGTGCTTAGTGCTTGCCGCCTTGAGGAAGTCAAGAAACCTCACTTGGAAGATCATCCAGATACTGGAACCACTCACAAAAAATTTACAATAACCATGGTTAATGTATTAAAGGCTCCAGTAGAAAAGGTACAGGACAAGCAAAAGAAAATAGGCAAAAGGCAAAATCAAGAGAGGCAAGCTACAAAAGAGTGTCAACTGGAAGTGCTAGGGGAAAAAATATGAACGTATGAATGCCCTCAAGAAAGCTCATTAGTATATACGATACAGACTCGGATGAACACAGTGAACTTTCGGAAAGGTCAGTAGGAGTTACCTAAACTGAAGCACAAAGAGAAGAGAAGAAAAGAGAGAGAACAGAGTATACAAAAGTTGCAATGCAATGTTAAGTATCTAACATATGTATAATTAGAATCCCAGAAGAAAAAGAAAGAGTAGAGAAGAAATATTTGAAGTGAAAATGGTCAAAAGTTGAAGTAATAATGTCTAAGAATTATATAAAAACAATGAAGGACACCAAACTACATATCTAACCTCAGAGAACTCCAAACGGGATTACACACAACACATACACTATATTCAAACAACAGAATATCAAAAGTAAAGACAACCTTTTGAAGACACCCAGGGAAACAAGGGAAAAAGACTTGTTTACAAACAAACAAAGATAAAAGATGTAACAAACTTCATGTCAAATATCGTACAAGTAGGAAGACAATGGAGTGACATTTTTTAAAATACAGAAATAAATATAATTTTCAATACAGAATAATAATCATCAATACAAAATTATATTTCAGGGACAATGTCTTTCAAAAATACAGGAGAAAAAATACTTTTCTCAAAAACTGACAAATGATAATAGCATTCATTACCAACAGACCTGCATTATAAGAAATGTTAAAGGAGGTTCTGCAGGCAGAAGAAATGTGATGAGACAGAAACTTGAATATACATAAATCAGTGTCTATGGAGACAATCCAGAATATATAAAGACTTCTTCCATCAATAATATTTAAGAAAAGCCCTAATTTAAAATACAGACTAAATATTTGAGCAGACATTTAGATGTATGGATAGAAAATAAGCGCATGAAAAGTTGTTCAAGATTCATTACCATTAGGGTAGTAGAAATTAATTAAAGCCACAATGAGATATCACTACATGCTAATTAAAATCCCTGAAATTAAAATGATTAAAAGTACTAAGTGTTGGTGAGGAGGTAGAGCAATTGATGCTCTCAAATACAGCTAATGAAAAACTATAAAAACAGTTCAAAAACTTTAAAAACACGTGGGCATCTCTAATAAAGTTATTATCATACATTCCATGCGTTCCCAAAATTTACTTTAGGAAAATGAAAACACATGCTCACATATATATGTTCATATGAATATTCATTACAGTTTTATTCATAAAAGCGCCAAACTGGAAATAACTCAAATGTTCACCAATAAATAAATGGTTAAACAACATTCTGGTGTATCTGTAAAATGGAATATTACTCAAAATAAAACAAACAAATGAATATTGGTACATACAATAGTCTTAATGAAATTTAAAAATTTTATGCAGAATGTAAGAAGCAAAACACAGAATATTCCATACTGTTCATACCCATTTACATGAAACTGTAGGAGAGAATAATCTATAGTTAAACAAAGCACATCAATAGTTGTCTGGTGCTAGGAGTGGGGTGGTAATTGTTTTGAAAGTAGTGATGATGGTGATGAGAAAGAAGGCATAACATTAAAATAATATTTTTCCTTTTGGAATATAGTCATAGATTCTAATTCACTATGCTGTAGTTTATTTACTTATTTTTATATGCCTTTAATTTCATATTAGATTTTATGTCATTTGACTCCTGGAAAGTTTTTTAACTCCCAAACTTTCAAGCAGTTCTACTCATGTAGTGGTTATTCAATATTTATTGGCTGACCAAAAAATAAATGACTAAAGTAATTGTCACTATGTATAGCCCAGAACACTGGAAATGAAGCATCATTCATGTTTAACAGAAAGTTAATTAGAATAACTAGCTGTTTTTGATTAAGGACCTTTCTCAGTTATTTAAATCCTTTGGAAATATTGCACTTGGCTGTGATATAAAAGGATTACTTCTGTTAGGGACATGAATTAACGTACATTTGTTTGTGTTTAATTAGAATAGAACTTTACCAATAGTAATTTCACTGAACTCAAGTTACGGCCCTATTTAGAAAGTGATTGTTGAGCTCCTTTCCTACAAAGTCATTGAACAATGATCATTTCATTACATCTCTAAGTTGAAAGATAGTTTTCTTTAGCAGTAGGGTTTCTTATTTTGTTCTAGTTCAATAAGGCAAATAGAATAAATTCAATATATTTTCAAAAAGGGCTTTGAAATATTTTGTTAAAACTTTCCCTAAATGATAAGAGATATTCATTTTCTTCTTTTTCTAGTGAGATAAAATAGGTATCTTTCCATTTTTATTTTGGTAATTTATGCTTGAAGTTCATGGAAGAGATATTTCCATAAAATATTTTATATTAGTGGAAGATAGTAACTAGTTGATTCATATATTAATTCATAGAAAGCTACTCATCATATGAAATTAATCTTCCACAGTGAAGATTCATCCTGGAATTGTTACCCACATGGAATCATAATGTACCTTTTCTCTGTATTCTTGCTTGGGTAGTAAAAGTATATTCATATTGATTTGCAACAGTCAATACTATGGTAACATATGAGTGTTCACTCTTTTGTATAAAACAATTACACTTTGAAATAATCTTTTGAGAAAACTGAAAGACATTGAGGTGAATGTATCTTTGAGTGTAATGTTCTGTGCTAATGAAAAAAGTAAGTGACCGAAGCTTATAGTCTCAAAAATATTCTATGTAGTAAAATTAGAGACATATTCAATATTCTGGTATTTGCTTACTGATGGGAAAAAAAGGGAGCGTATATTTCTTATGCAGACACTTGAGAGCGTGTAGAAATGACTGCTGTAAAGATAAAAAAAGAGGTAGATTGTGACATGAGAATTTATTATTTGAAAGTACAAAGCAAATGTGCATGTATAAAAGAGAAGCTTGAGAGAGGTCTCTGAAAAACTCAAAACTATAAAAATAAAAATGAAGTCATTGATACATATAAACAGAATGAACAGAAAATTAATAAGCTAATTTTAAAAATGTTTCAGTGAAAACCTATTAGTCGTGGACATTGAGGTACTTTTTTAAAACTTTATAAAAGGATATGAAAAATACTTTGGTAAAATGTTTTTAAGGAAAATTATATCTGTAAATCACTGTCATATTTTACTATGTTTTATTAATTAGAAAAAAGGAATGAAGGAACAATCATTAGTGAAATTATTAGGAGAATAATAAGCTAAAAACTCTTATGTTTTACAAACTATTAACTTCCTGATAATTTAAGATAATAAATATCCTCATATATGTAGTGCATTTTACATATATACTCATATGGAGAGATATGCATATATGCATATATATATAGAGAGAGAATATATATATACACACTGTCGTGAATGTGTACATGTATATATGTATGTGCGTATGTATGCATTACTTTTTTGAGAAATGTGATTCTCTGTAAGCTATAAAGTTTAATTTAATATTATTAATATATTAATTCTGAACTATTCAGTATAGTTGGATATCAAATCTAGCTATATCTATACCTAAGGCTGTTAGAATTGTTCTACTTCTAATGTCTCCAATTCTAAACTTCTCCAAAAATAATTCCCGTAGCTCCATGTCTTAACTTACTGCATAACTGATTTTTGACTGGCTATAAGCAGTCTTTACCCATCCCTGTTGTTTTAGTCCCTGAGCCTCTTCTAGACCTTCCTGGCTTCTCTGTCCCTGAACCTGGATTTCCCTCAACACCATGTTTTTTTTCCCCCTTTGATATTGGGCTCCCAAGCTCTCTTGAGATCACCACGAAACCATCTTCTCCGACTTGAGAAAAACCTGCCATTTTCTTCACAATGTTCAAATTGGTCTCCACGTGAATTTTTATTACATGGTTCACAATGTCTTTACAATTTTCTTAATAATAATAATAACAACAATGATAGTAAACAATTCCATACTGTCCACAATGTGCCAAAGATAGTTCTAAGGACTTTACATACATTAACTCATTTAACTCTCATAGAAACATGAAGTTTTTCAGGTGGGAGAATTTTTTAGGGAAAAAAATTATCTTACAAATGAAAAAAGTAAGTATTTATGATGTTTAATGTGACTTTCTAACCTATACATTCAAAAAAAAAGAATAGAATTTTTTATAGAATTTTTCTATAAAGTCAATTATCTTCTCTCATTTACTCAATTCACCTAAAAGTTGTAGAACATATCATTCCTGAGCACGCTGTAAAAATGTAATATTTGATCATATTCCTTCTGACCTTCTTTCTTGCTTCTCTAATATTGCTTTGATTTAGTTAATTTCTTATCTTCATGCTATTTAAGCTATTTTAATTTTCTTATTTTGCTTTTCCTGTACCCTACATAAATGCATTCTGAAGTCTGTGCTTTGACCCACAGGGTTGAAGCGACGTCTCTCATGAATGTGTCCCATACCCCCAGCCCTCCTCTGACTCAAGAGTGAATTCTGGGAGAGAGGTCAGAGCAACCTCAGACTCATCTTGGCTGTCAGTGTCCCACTTCAAGTTTAAGTGCATAATGTCTTTCAGCATTCTATCCCAGGGCATTTTCTGAACTGGGTAGTTCACCTGGGAGCAGTCCAAATATTCAGCAAGACTTAACCTCTGGGACAATCCTCTACCAATGGGTCATGGGAACTGGTGGCTAAATGCTATAGCCTTTAGCTTTCAGGTAGACAACTCTAGCAGATAATTTTTATTCTTTATAAGTCCTAATAGAATGAGCCCTATTGTTTACAGCAACTATCCAGTCCTTCATCTCTTAAATTTTGGTCATACCTATACATAAATAACATGGTGGCTCCTTTGTTATTATTAGCTATTATTGTGACTCAAGTCAGCTACTTGTGAATAATAGTGTGGGGGTGTGTCATTTAGGGACAGCCACAGCTTTGGTTCAGTACTGTTGTCTGAAGCACTAAGTCTCTCATGTCCATTATCCCTTAAGACAGTGGTCTCCAACCTTTTTGGCAACAGGGACTGGTTTTGCCAGGGAAAGGGGTAGGGTTAGGGGCAGGGGGCTGTTGCTGAGACAGAAGGCAGAGCTCAGGCAAGCTTCCCTTGCAGATCACTTCCTAACAGGCCACGGACGAGTAGCAGGTTGGTTGGGGACCTCTGGCTTAAGACATGGCATCCCTAGGTTGTTTGCATTCAGTTGGTTGATATAACACGTAATAAGGCCCCTTAATCCATAGGGTCTTTATGTTATAAGAACTGTTTTTCTTTCCTTTTTTGTTATAATTCATTTTGTCAATGTCCTTTGATAAGAGCCGTTCCAAACTGAAAAAAACAAAAACCAAAAAACTGGTGATTACTATCATCTCTACTTCAGTTTTAATTTCCCATGCATTTTTAATGTTCTGAGCTGAGGCAACACCCATCATTCTTCTACAGCCTCCCAGCTCTATATTTTCGGGAATCACTGGTCATATCTTTTAGGAATCTGATTCATACTTTTTAGGGACACATTAACCCTCCCTTGCTCCTTGTATCTGAGTTACATGTAAGGAGTTGCTCCTTTGTATCCTTCTGTATTTATAATTTCAGAGTACTTCACAGTTTTTGGTATAACATGTATTGAAGTTATGATCTCATTTCTGCTTTATTAAAGACAGGTTTTTTTGTACACATTTTGTTCATTTTATTTATTTGATAGAAGTCAATGAAAGTAAAGAAAGCTAAAATATCCTCATGTTGTCAAGTTTAGACCTGTAGGTATAATTATGGGTACCAGTTATTAAGAATCACATTTATAGTACAGATATTCTTAAACTAATAAAATTATAACCACATACAATATTTGGTCTTTTAAAAATGTCTTTTATCCTATTGGAAACAATAATGGACCCAACTGCTTTCATCTCAATTAATAAAAATACTCATCTTAATGAAATTTTCTGTCTTACAATAGCACAGCAAAGTGTCTCAAATAAAATACTATCTAGAAAGTTGTACTTCAAATTTTGTTTCCAAATCTCATTTTCCCCTTCATTAAAGTTCTTTTCTTGAGGATGTATTTACTTGGGTAAGATATAACTTGAGATTTACAGCTAATTCATACAGGAAAATGTGAATCTAGCTTATAAATATTCAAGAGAGTAATAATAGAAAGAAATATAGAAAATGTCTTATATCATTAGTAGGCAGTGGTTCTTTTTACATTTTACTATTAATTAAATATCTTATAATAGATATGAAAATGAAGAAAGCATTTTCCTTTTCCAAAATGTAAAATGAATCTCAGTGTTTCCATTTCTACAAATTTACATGTTCCTTGTGTTCTCAGGATTTATGTTGAGAAAATGATATGTTCCATTTTTGACATGTAGAACTCATTTAAATATTTTGAATCTCCATGTTCCATCTGAAAAAGCTGTTACTTACAGCATTTCCTATGCATCCTCAATTGCTAAATGTCGATTACCAAATAAAATTCTTTGTCATTTAACATAGAAGGAAAAAATTAAAATTTTGTTCTGGTGTCCTTCATTATTGTTTTTGGTATAAATATATTTTTCTCAAATAACATCCAATGAAGATAAATTATGAATTACCAAAATTATGTTATTGTAAGATAGGCCTGATACAGGGACTCTAAAAGAATAGGAGGCTCCAGTGTGATTCTCTTTTAATAACAGTGCTATTGTTGACAATCTCTATTAGAATTCTGTAACTAATACAGTTGTGTTCCTTTCTGTAAGAAGGAAAGTATGCTTGTTTTATGGTTACAGACTCCATCCTGCTTACAGCTTAGCTTCCTCTCTTTATGGGAACTTTCCCATCTCAGATGACTGACATGCCAGCTGGTCTGCCTGTTGCTATGGTTTCCCAGCAGTCATTGGCCATGCCCTGTTGCTTGACATTATGCTTAAGCATGTCCTCATACAATTTCATTTTTTTTTATTGTAATTTTGGTTGTTCTCAGTTTTGCATAGAGCAGTAGTCCATTTTTGGGTGTCTGTTTTTCCAGTGTCCATTTGATTGCATCGGAATTGAATGTCATGAAGATTTGGTTGGCTCCGGATTTATAGAGGTTTCTCTTGTTATTGGCAGACCTAGACTTGTAATATCCCTATTGCTCATGGATTGAACAAAAAACATGATCCCTGAATTCTTTGTAATGGCCTCATGAACCATATACGTAAGATGCGTTTCAATGGTGACACAGTTGTTGGTTTCACCTAAGGGCTTACCTTTTGTTCATTGTGACATGGTGGAAGTATGACATTTAGCAGCATCTGTGAAGATCTAGACTTCACAGTCCGAGTACAAATTGCATTCTACCACCATTGTATGGGCCATTAGCTTGGCCAGGAACATTTTGATCTGCTGGCATCATATTTTGTCAGCTAGTCTTTCTGGGACATACTGGCTTTCTTTATTTTATTTTCTATTTTCCAAATGGAATGCTGTTTAATGATATTGTATTACAATAGTAAAATTCAATAATCAATTTTTATTTTTATTTTAATTTTTTAATTTTATTGCATTTTTCCATTACTATTTACCCCCCTAATATCCTCTTTCACCTCCACCCATCTCCTCCCACACATACATTTTTATTTTTCCATTGCCAGTAAAAATCTAATGATCATGGGCTTCAGACTCATTATCCTTATTAACATTATTGAATAACCATTACTAAATGTTTATTACTGTCCAGGGTTCTGCACCCCTAAATTTCCTTCCCAAAAGTCCTGAGGCTGCTTCCAGGGCCCACACTGATTCTATAGCCAGTATGCATTCCTCTAGGCCAGAGGGGTGGCCAGGTGTGGGTGTTTGGAGGGCAAAAGCAGGGAGGTCTGTGGAAGAAGCTTGGTAATGAGGTTGAAATATCTACATCCACATACCCACAGTAACACAGTGCGAGATGGACATGCAGGTGAGAAAAAAAGAATGGTTGAGTGCCAGATCGCTGCTCCTCCAAATTCCAGTATGAAATTCCAATGAGTACCCAAATCTAAATTCACACCTGGCCTTCCAATTTGTTATGACAGTTTATTTGTCATGATAGGAGGAAAGAAGCTTTTTAAAATTTAAACTCTTGTTAGAGTGATATATAACTTTCAAACATTCAGACACGTGGCATGTGGGCCTCCATTTGTAGTTCTGGCCCAGTTCTGCATATGTTAGGGACAACGTGCTGGTGGTGGGGGTGACCTTTCAGGTTTCCCACTACAGCATGCTCTCCTTGTCTTCTGAAAACACAAACGTAGAGCAGTGCATCTGCTTAGCTCTCTCCCTAAAACTGTATGCCTTTGTGTGCTTGTAGACTCTTCTTAAACCTTGAAGCCTTCTATTTAGGGAATATCCTTTAGGATTTCATTATAGGAGCTCTTTGTCCATCCTTTAATGGAAACTTCCTCTGGCCTCTTTACAAATGTGCTAAATCTCTCTCTCTCTCTCTCTCTCTCTCTCTCTCTCTCTCACACACACACACACACACACACACACACACACACACGCACACAAGACAGTAAAGGGGTTAATAAGCTTTGGGGAGTGCAGGAGGCAGATTCCGTATTTTAGCAATTTAAGAAACTCCACCATGAAGTAATGGTGCTTCATATTGCCAGCGGGGTAGCAAGAGTGCAGTTGGCAGCTTTACTTTTCTTCTCAGGATGTCTCAGAAGTTAACTTTGCATCAGGCAATTGACAGAAAAAAAAATGTTATAAGTAAGATCTTTTTAAAGATAAGTACAAAATCAAAAGAGGAGAATCTTGATTTTGGTTTTTCTGAATCACATTGTTTACTTTTTTTAAATTATTTTTTCTATTCAAAGTTAATTTTTACAAAATACTCTTGGCAATAGTAGAGAATAAAGAGGAAAAAATGGGAAGAACACAGGGGAAATAAATTAAGGCTGAACAATGGTATCACTAGTGTGGATAGGATAATTAAATATTACATGAAATCATTCACTCACATACTTCTCACATGTACATTTATATTAAAGCCTTAAAAATGATCTGCTAAGAAATTTTTCCTACTGTTAAATACGTCTATCTCCAATTTGTGACCAGCCACTCCACAGAAGTGTCTTAGATTTAAATTTACAAGACCAATTTTAGATGTGGAGAGACAAAGTTACAATCCTTATGTTCTGTAATTTGGCCGTGACTAGGAGGTATAACTTCATTATTAGTTTATAAAAATCTTGAAAGAATGGTGAACATCTGATGTAGATAGGTAATTTGAGAGGGTGGCTCATAAGCTAGATAGGTCATGCTGTTCAAAAATAGGTAAGAAAACAGCAAATATGTACATATTCCCTTAATATTTATGTTAGATATGAATATATTTTATATCATTGCATCACACATTTGAGATTCCATCTAAGTTCATTTGTTAATCAGGGCAAAAAGTTTTCCTGGATTATTGAAAAAAGTGTTATTAATATTATTAAGGATTATTGATTTGTAACCTCCAGATTTTAACCTCTGGAGAATATTAGCTATAGAAATTACATTTATTATGATATTTGTTATGTCAAACCATAATTACTTGGTTAAAGTTTTAAACCATGTTTCTATAAAGGGTTCATTTTCACCACAAACTTAGTGATATATTAG
>PVJI01032393.1:0-12244 GCA_004026765.1 Micronycteris hirsuta
TGGTATCTCATTGTGGTTTTAATTTGCATCTCTCTGATGGCTAATGATGTTGAGAATCTTTTCATATGATTCTGGGCCCTCTTTATGTCTTTTTTCGAGAAGTGTCTGTTCATGTCTATTGCCCATTTTTTAATTGGGTTTTTTGTCTTCCTGGAGTGGAGTCGTATGAGTTCTTTGTATATTTTGGAGATCAGACCCTTGTCTGAGGTATCATTGGCAAATATGTTTTCCCATACGGTTGGTTCTCTTTCCTATACTATTCTTAACCTCCCCCTGTCTGTTTTCTACCTACTGCTTACACTACTTATTCTGTGTACCTTTTTCCCCTCTCTACCCCTCCCACTCCCCTGTTGATAACCCTCCATGTCTTAGATAAATCCCTTTAACATTTCATATAGTAAAGGCTGGGTGATGATGAACACCTTGAACTTGACCTTATCTGAGAAGCACTTGATCTGCCCTTCCATTCTAAATGAAAGTTTTGCTAGATAGAATATTCTTGGATGTAGATTCTTGCCTTTCATGACTTGGTATACTTCTTTCCAGCCCCTTCTTGCCTGAAAGGTCTCTTTTGAGAAATCAGCTCACAGTCTTATGGGAACTCCTTTGTAGGTGATCGTCTCCTTTTCTCTTGCTGCTTCTAGGATTCTCTCCTTATTTTTAATCTTGGGTAATGTAATTATGATGTGCCTTGGTGTGTTCCTCCTTGGCTCCAACTTCTTTGGGACTCTCTGAGCTTCCTGGACTTCCTGGAAGTCTATATCTTTTACCAGATTGGGGAAGTTCTCCTTCATTAGTTTTTGAAATAAGTTTTCAATTTCTTGCTCTTCCTCTTCTCCTTCTGATATCCCTATAATTCAGATGTTGAAGCGTTTAAAGATGTCCTGGAGGTTCTTAAGCCTCTCCTCATTTTTTTTTTTGAATTCTTGTTTCTTCATTCTTTTCTGATTGAATATTTTTTCCTTCTTTCTGGTCCACACCATTGATTTGAGTCCCAGTTTCCTTCCCATCCGTATTGGTTCCCTGTGCATTTCTCCTTATTTCTCTTAGCATAGTCTTTATTTCTTCATCTAATTTGCAACTAAATCAGCCAATTCTGTGAGCATCCTGATTACCAGTTTTCTGAACTGTGCCTCTGGTAGGTTGGCTATCTCTTTGTGGCTTAGTTGTATTTTTTCTGGAGTTTTGATCTGCTCTTTCATTTGGGCCAATTTTTTTTTGTCTTGGCACACCTGTTACATATAAGGGGTGGAGCCTTAGGTATTCACCAGGGCAGGGCAACCCACATCACTGCATTGTGTCGCTGTCTGTGGGGAAAGGGTCTGAGAGGGCACAATGGCGCTTGTTCCGCTGTCTGCCAGCTTTCAGTTGCTTCCCCCGCTACCCACAAGCAAATGGGGCCCTTCTGTGATGATTCCCGGGTGGGCGGGCTTGTGTACATTCTAGGACCCTGTGGGTCTCTCCAATGAACTCCCCTGTGGGGCTGGGAGTTCTTCCTGCTGGCACCTCAACCCCCACAGGTGTTTTCAATCTGTGGTTTGAGGTTTTGTTTCCCCATGATGGAACTCTGGTCTGTTTCACTCCCCAGATGTTTCTCCCAGTTTATCTGTACACAGGTGAGGGACTGTCCACTCTACTAGCCTGGGCCCCGCTGGGTCCCAGTCAAAGGTCAGCCAGCTGCGGGTTTGTCTGCATCCAATGACCATGGGTCTCGCTGGCCAACAGCAGAGTTGCCCATCCTGTTCCACAAACCACCTTGCTCAATCCCTCTCCACCCAGCTCTGCCCCTCCTACCAGTCTGGATGAACATGTCTTCTTTAACTCCGTGGTTGTTGGACTTCCATACAGTTCAATTTTCTGTCAGTTTTGGTTGATTTTTTGTTTTTAAATTGTTGTTGTCCCTCTTTTGGTTGTGCAAGGAGGCACAGTGTGTCTACCTATGCCTCCATCTTGGCCAGAAGTCCCAATCATATACTCACCTTTTTTCTTTGTCCTTCAAGTGTTCCCAGCCTTTGTCCTCCCCAGGCCCCCACCCCCATGAAAGTCTCTAATACACTCTCTATAGTGATTTTTGCCCTTAATGTCTCTTTGTCTAAGTGTACTGATATTTACAAATAAAACTGAAAAGACTGAATAATACTTTAGTCAAAGGAATACATTTCTGACTGAGATTTCAGGCATATGGTTTTGGGGGGAGGGTAAAGGGGATATTTGGGAGGAGGAAGAATGGTATGTGGCTGCTTCTTCCTGGCATCCTCTCTCCCTGCACATGTAAAAGTGCAAGAAGGGAAAAGAGGACAAAACTCTCTGGTAAAACCTGGATTATTAAATGCAATCATTACCAAATAGTACTTTCAGAGAGCACTTACGTGTATGTTTTTAATGGCTAAAAGGAGGCTTTATCTGCACTATAGTTATATAATTGAGAGTAGACAGGAATTAATACACTTACAACCTACCTCCATTTACACATCCCTACTCCAGAGCCACATAAGAGCCACTACCCACCATACTTGAGCTCTCAGGAAAGATAGAAAAATTACCTTTGCTAGTTTTTTTAATCTTCTGGAGGCAGTACTAACTCTGAGCCTTACTATGGTGATAAAATCACCTTTGGATAGTCAGTGTGGTACAGTACAAAAGAACACAGAGCTGGAAGTAAAGAGATCTGGGTTTAAAATCTCAGCTTGGTCACTAAGTAGCTCAACTTTCTGAATCTCAGTTTCCCCAACTATAAAGTGGAATTTTAGCCAGATGATTTCCAAGAGCTTTCCAATTATAAGATTCTATTAGCCCTGTCATCTAAGGTGGGGAGCAGCAAATGATTTCATTTTATTTCATCCATTCATTGATGCAACAAACATTTATCCTGTCAAGTAGTGAAAGGCGCTGAGGGAAGCAAGCCTGATTTTTGCCTTCACAGAGCTTTTAGTTTAAGTAAGGAAAGAAGACAGCTAAACACATAATACCAACAAAGTATGGTATTACAACAAAGTCCAAAGCCCTAAAAGATCATAAAGAGAACTTAGCCCAGCATAAGATATCATAGAAAGCCTATTTAATAAGTGATATTTATGTTGAGCCCTAAAGAAAGAGTAGAATTTAGCCAGAATCAGATGAGTCTGTAACAAAGTGGGAACAGAAGACTGTCCCAAGCAACAGCCACAGCATGTGTGAAGGTCTGGAAGTAAGAGAGTGCCTGGTGTAAATAAACAACTAAAAGTAGTCCACTGCTAGAGCATAGAAATAGAGGGAGGTTTGCAAGGCCCATACCTTGCAGGACTCACAAGCCATGTAAAAGAATTTGAATTTTATCATAAGAGCAATGGGAAACCATTCACTGAATTTTGGCACAGCTGTAACATGATCAAATTTGTAGTTTAGAAAACTCTTAGCTGCACTGTGTAAAGAATGGATTGAGCATCCATACTGCCATTGCAATCTGGAGAGTGAAATGAAACATTAAGAATGAGAGGCAGAGAAAAAGACAGACACCATATATATACACACACATAGAGTCTGCAGCTATCCTTTTCTCACTCTGAGATCTGAGTTTCTTAAGTTTGAAAGTTGTCAACGTATGAATTAAATGGAACTCTGAGAAGCTGAGCATTGTGTTTTATCTTTTGTAGTGCTAACACCTGGAAACAATTCCCAACTTTCAAATTGGAATAAGCCAGATAATAACCATAGGACAACATCTGCAATAAGCAGATGGAGAGAGAGACGGAGAGAATATGAATAAATGAATAACATGATTTGTATTGTGATTTCCAGGAGCGTCAAATCCTCCAAAACATGGATGGGCACAGAAAGAGAAAATTGTTGTATGTTTTAATTTAGCTGGTTATAAGGGCTAGTCTTCAGAAGAACAGATTGAGTTCCTGGAAATGCTGCTAAGTAGCTGCATGATTTGGAAAAATATTGAGCCTCAGTTATCTTATCTGTTAAATGATAGAGTTCGACTAGATGACTCCCTAAAGTTTAGTATCCCACAAGTTTTGTAAAGCACAAAGATGATACCACTGATGACTAGACTGTCTGTCTCTATCTGCATATGTGTCCCTCTATCTTTCATTCTTCATTTTTTGTATTTAGTAAAGTCAATAGTTTTAAAACGTATAATGCCAAAGAATATGATATGTGTTGTAATTTTGTATCTCTCCTTTTGTCTTCTTGGGTCCTATTTTTCTGTTTATTCTGTCACTCTTCTTTGCCTTTGCAATACTGGTTAAAACTTTTAATGCCCAAGTTTCCTATATGTATTTTACCCTATTCATTGTTTTTCCTTCTTACCCTTTCTCTTTCTTCCCCACCAATCTTCCATCAGTTCATTTCCTCCTAGTTCTCACTCACCTATTCCCACTCCCCATCGCAGATTTCTACCATTTGATCTGTGATTATCCCTACAGACATTGTTTGGTGCTGTCACTAGAGTACTAAACAGAAGACAAAAACACAAAATGGACCTTACAGGCATGCCTCCTTATTTACTAGAATGCCATAGTTCTGTCTGAAGTCATCCCATACAACCTATAGAGCCTTTATTCACTATTTGCTTCTTTCTCTCCAACAGAGACAGTGAGGGTAGGCTTTAAGGGCATCTTATCCCAGAATGTGCTTTTTCAGGATCCAGCTACCAAATTACCTTCCATTCAATATGACAAGTAATTATTGAGCACCTACTGTGTGCTCAGTAAATTCCTTCAGGGACCCCTGGGGTCACTAAACAATGCAGCCTAATCCTGCCACAGTAGGAACTAAACAATATTGCATAGACTTTGTTCTGAAGGCTAGGCTGTGCTAAGATTACAGCCTTCGGATTTCATTCAACTCCTTTGGCTTGGAAATGAGGGTGGATTTTCAACAAAAGTGGGGAGATGAATCAGCCTGAGGCTATAATTCAGGGCATATTCTCATTTAAACTTTGGAGTTAACTTGTGTGCATCAAAAGAGTAAAATACATTGCTTACCTTCAGAATAAGGTTCCTCTTGGGAGAGTTTTAGCATTTCCAAGATATCATTAAAGTCATCATCTGTCACTTTAGTACAAAACACCCATTGACCACACAGTTCCAAGATTTCAGCCTCCCATGAGCAAACTCTCTGTGGTGTAAGTACTTCATGCCCTGAAGATGACACAAACAGGATTTATCTAGCAACTTATTTCACTGTTTTGTGCTTTTAGAACCATTTTCTGAGATTGTTAATGACATGTGCTATTATGATCCAGAATTCAGTCCTTTTTTTCTTATATCCAAGCAAGCAAACCATTGACAAGAATAATTTCCAGGTCCCTTTTAGCTCTAAAATTTTATGCTTTGATAAAGAGTAATACCTTGAGTGTATAGAGAATTGTGTGTTATTGGAAGATTTATTGCCATTTCAAACACAGGATGGTGTCATACATATATAATTGCCAAGAATTTGAAGATTCTGATCTCCCCCAAAGACCTAGTCCAATTCTCATCCACTATTGGCAGGAATAGAAATTGGTGCAACCTACCCTGGCTGGTGAGGCTCAGTGGATTCAGTGCCAGCCTGAGAACCAAAGCATCACTGGTTCAATTCCCAGTCAGGACACGTGCCTGGGTTGCAGGCCGGGTCCCTGGTAGGGGAGGGGGAAAGCTGCAAGAGGTAAAAACACATTGATGTTTCTCTCCCTCTCTTTCTCCTTCCCTTCCCCTCTCTCTAAAACTAAATAAATAAAATCTTTTAAAAAATTACAACAGCCTTTTGGGTGGGCAAATGGTCAATAGCTCTCAAGACTGAAAGTATGCATGCCTTGTGACCTACGGATTCTACTTCTCCTCCAAAAAATGCTTGCTCATCTGTACAAGAAGACATATACAAGAATCTTTATTGTAGCTCTGCTTTATAATACTGCATAATTGGAAATACAATAAATACCTATCAAGAAGGGACCATCCATCCCTGGCTGGTGTGGCTCAGTGGATTGAGTGCTGTCCTGTGAACCAAAAGGTCCCATCCCATCCAGGGCACATGCCTGGGTTACAGGCCAGGTCCCCAGTTGGTATCCCAGGTCCCTGGTATCCCTCACACATCGATGTTTCTCTACCTCTCTTTCTATCTCCCCTTACCTCTCTATAAAAATAAATAAATAAAATCTCTAAAAGAAAGAAGGGATAGTCCAAATTGTGCTCTATCCAAACTATGGAATGTTCTGCAGCAACTAAAAATAATAAGATAGATGTATATGTACCAACACAGAAACATTTTTAAGCTGTAAAGTAAGTAAAAAATACTAAGTTGCAGATTATGTGACAGTGTGTATTTTAAAAAACAAAAAAAATCTATAATGTATGCAAATACACATGAAATTAATTACAAGGCTAATTACCAAATTGTTAACAGTGGCTAACTTTGGGGGAAGATTTGAAGAAGAATAAGTAAATGTCAGTATTTTTTACATCATTTTTCAATTTAGTACATTATTTTTGTAATTTAAAATAGTAAGAAGAAGAAAGCTAAAGACTTCTGGTCAAGATGGAAGCATAAGAAGACACGCTTCACCTCCTCACACAACCATAGAAAGAATTACAATCAGATCTCAAAAACAAATAACACCCAGAACCATAAGAAAAATTGAGTTGTATGGAAGTCTGACAACCAAAGATTTAAAGAAGCCACATTTATCCAGATGGGTAGGAGGGGCAAAGTTATGGAGCTGGAGCAGAGAGGACACAGTATGGCACAGACAGGTGGCAGCAGTGGTGATGGTGGTGGTTCAGCCAGTGGCAGAACAGATGGTCCCACATTCATGTGTGGTAGAAAAAATTGGGACAGATGTCTTGGGAGCACACGGTTCCAGCCCCAGGCCAGATCACAGCCCAGGGTTCCAGTACCAGGAAAATAAACTCCCATTACCTCTGGCTGTAAAAACCAATGGGAGTCGGGGTAGTGGAAGAAACTGCTGGATTTTTGCAGCTTAAAGGGCCCACATGACTTAGAACATATGCAAACCACACAGCAACAGCTGGAAGGGAACCAACCACATACAGGAGGTGGGTGAAGTGACAAGAAGTGGGATAAGTGTCCAGCAGGCCTCCAGAAGCTAGGCAGAGGCATTAACTCCTCTCTGAGCCTACCACTCCCACCACACACACACAGAGCTACAAAACAGTGAAGCAGTTGTCCTGCCCTGGAAATTACCTAAAGCTCCACCCCACACAATTTACAGGTGCCTTTTCTACATAGGCCATGCTACTAAAACAGTGAGTAAAAGCAGCTCCACCTAATAAACAGAAACAAACACAGGGAGGCTGCCAAATTGAGGAGGCAAAGAAATATGGCACAAGTGATAGAACAGAACAAAACCCAGAAAAAGAGCTGAGCGAAATGGAGATAGCCTAACTATCAGATGCAGAGGTCAAAACACTGGTGATCAGGATGCTCAGAGAACTCATTGAGTATTGTCACAAAATAAAGGAAGAAATGAAAGTCACGCTAAGTGAAATAAAGAAAAATGTACAAGGAATAAACAATAAAGGGAAGGAAGCTGGGGTTCAAATCAGTAATTTGGAAGAAAAGGAAGAATTAAACATTCAACCAGAACAGAAAGAAGAATTCAAAATTAATGAGGAGAGGCTTAGGAACCCATGGGAAAAATTTAAAGATACCAACATTTGAATCACTGGGGTGCCAGAAGGAGAAGAGGAAGAGCAATAAATTGAAATTTACTTGAAAGAATAATGAAAGAAAACATCCCCAGTTTGGTGAAGGAAATAGACATACAAGTCCAGGAAGCTCAGAGAGTCCCAAACAAGGTGGACCCAAAGAGGGCCACACCAAGACACATCATAATTAAAATGCCAAAGGTTAAAGATAGAGAATCTTAAAAGCAGCAAGAGAAAAGCAGAGAATTACCTACAAAGGAGTTCCCATAGACTATCAGGTGATTTCTCAAAAGAAACTTTGCAGGCAAGAAGGGACTGGCAAGAAGTATACAGAGGGATGAAAAGCAAGGACCTACAACCAAGATTATTCTATCCAGCAAAACTATCACTTAGAATGGAAGGGCAGATAAAGTTCTTCCCAGACAAGGTAAAGCTAAAGGAATTCATCATCACCAAGCCTTTATTACACAAAATGTTAAAGGGATTTATTTAAGGAAAAGAAGATCAAAACTGTGAATATTAAAATAACAACAAACTCACAACTATCAACAACTAAATCTAAAAAACAAAAACAAACTAAGCAGCCTGGCTGGTGTAGCTCAGTGGATTGAGCGTGGACTGGGAACCAGAGGGTCCCAGTTTGATTCCCGGTCAGGGCACATGCCTGGGTTGCAGGCCAGGTCCCCAGTGAGGGCCACATGAGAGGCAACCATACATTGCTCTTTCTCCCTCCCTTCTCCTCTCTCTGAAAATAAATAAATAAAATCTTTAAAAAAACAAACAAACAAACTAAGCAAACAACCAGAACAGGAACAGAATCATAGATATGGAGATCATTTGGAGAGTTATGAGCTGGGAGGAAGAAGGGGGAGAATGGGAAGGGGAAGATGCAGGGGTTAAGAAGCATAATTGGTGGATGCAAATAGGAGGATGTTAAGAATAGTATAGGAAATGGAGAAGGCAAAGAACTTATATGCATGACCCATGGATATGAACTAAGGGGGGGATTGCTGGAAGGAAGGGGAGTACCAGGTGGAGGGGGTCAAAGAGAGAAAAATTGGGACAACTGTAATAGAATAATCAATAAAATATACTGAAAAAATAAAAAGAAGAGAACTGAATATTACTCATCTCTGCAGCTTGCTTGGCACCTTTGTATGACATTCATGTATAATCTACTAGGATTCTATCAGATTGATTTAATTATTCATATATACATGCATCCATATTCTAGTGTAATCATTTCAGAACCGTTTATGTCAAGCCTTTTTAAGTGCCTGGCTCTATTTTGTAGCCTGACACTCCTTTTGTATTTATATGTTTTATATCTTGTGCCTTCAAAAAGTCTGCACTTTCCAGTACTTCCTAGCAGAGCCTGCAGTGTGTAAGATTTTCCCTAGGTTGTCTAATGCTTGGGTTTCATTCACCATGGGCCTGAGAGTACTGTCATTTGTAGGTTTCTCCCTTAACTCACAGGACCTTGTTTACAAGGTAAATGGAAAGAGTACTAAAATATAAATCAGGAGATTTGGATTCTATTGTCAACTCTGCCACTTAATAGTTGGCTGATAAATATTTATTGAGCACCTACTATGTGTGGCAGACACTACATAACAAAGTATACCTCATTGAGCTTCCCTGAGCCTCTGTAAAAAGAGGGTAATCACACTTATTTTATGGAGAATTGGAATGAGATAATGTCTATAAAGCTAGTTTGAAAAAGGTTAGGTCATAATACAAAGGTCAAGACTATAACCAATAGGCAAGAATCTCAAGAAGTCATTGATTATCTAGATCTGCCTCATGAAAATGCATAGATACAATTTGCATATTATTCCAGGGAGTTCATAGACTCCTTGAGAAGTCCATCTATAGGCTTATCCATGAATCCTCTTGGCTGTCAATAGTCCTTGCCTCAGAGAGTGGATATGCTGCCTGACAGACCCAATGGTCTTTTGGCTTTCTAGTCTTGCTGAGTTCCATATCTACATATGTGGTATGCAAAAAACCCATCACCTAGTTCTTGACTGAACCACCTTTTAGAAGGTGAAAGACAGGAGATGGGACTAAGGAGCACCAAAAAATCTGGAAATGAGCACTTTCCCACACCCAGAAAGCAGAGAAGTGGAATGGAGGAAAGGATTGCTGAAAGTGAAGAGTGCTCAATGCCAACAGGAAATAAAAACAAATCTGGCCTTCAAATTGGGGGGCTGGGCAGGGTAAGTACAACCTTTCTATATTAGTACCTTATTACAGATATGGACAAGAAACTGTGAGAAGGGGTAGGGGAATGAAGGTGTAGGAGTGAGATCATCACAATGATCCAAGGAAAACAAAACATCTAAAACATTTAAGTTCTAATCTACATGGAAAAATCCAAGATTTCCTCAGTCTTTCCATTAACCTTGATGAGATCTAGCAGGAATGATGATTTAAACATCCAGTCTAGTTTCACATCCTCATTCATCAGTATGCCTTCAGGAACAAAATTCTGTCACAATGTCGAACATCCTTGAGTCATAGAAGAAGCCCAAGAAAGGGTTAATATTCTTGTGATGCAAGTCCTTCATCTGGAAACAGAGAGAGAAAGGAGAGTCACAGCTGCCCTGTCTCAATTGGAGACTAGAATTTAAGTCACATAACATTATCTTCACCTTTCTTATGATTTCTAGTTGTGGTAAGCAGAATTTTGGCCCAGTGATCTCCAAACCCTAGTCTCATTCCTGTGATTGTGTTAGGTGGCCCAAGGAAGAGTATCAGCATCAGACTAATCTAATCACATGAAACTTTTAAATCAGAAGAGGAGGTAGAAGAGAAATTCAGATATTTCAAAGTGTGAGGACCCAAAGCTCCATTGTTGGTTTGAAGACTAAGGAAGGAGGCTGCAAACTGAGGAATGTGGATAGCCTTTAGAAGCTGGAAATGACTCTCAGCTGATAGCCATCAAGGAAATGGGGACCTCAGTCCCACAACTGCATGGAATTAAATTCTACTGACAACCAGAATAAGCCTAGAAGTAGTTTTCCTACAGAAACGCAAAATAAGAGCCCAGCACAACTGACACCTTGACCTCACCCTTGTGTGATGCTTAAGTGGAAGACTCAGATGAACCCACTTAGACTTCTGAACTAGTAAACTGTGAGATAATAAATGGGTGCTGTCTTAAGCCACTAAGTTTGTGCTATTTCTTCTTCTGGTCACCAATTCCAAATTGTGTGTGTTGCGGAGGGGAGGCAGTCTCCAATACAACCAAACAATTCTCTGAAACCAGCTGGGTGTGCAACAATTCAGCTTGATTCTGGTACTATCTACCTGGAGATAGAGTCAAATCCCACAGGTTAAGGGCTCAGTCCTACAAGATTGCTCCATCCCACTTGAGACACCAGTCATAAGTCCAGGTCACCTGGCCTTCCTACCAACCAGCTATAATTGGAGTTTTAATTAACCCCTCTTTGGGTTTGATTAATTTGCTGACACATTTTACTTCCCAGATTCCTGGTTTATTATAAAAGTATATACTTGAAGAATAGCCAGGCAAAACAGATGCATAGTGTAAGTTATGGAGAAAGGGCACAGGAGCTTCCATACCCTCTGCAAGCCATTCTGTCCAAATCTCCATGTGTTTACCAACCTGGAAGCTCTCCACATACACCCTGTCTTTTGGGGTTTTTATGGAGGTTTCATTACATAGGCAATCTATTACATAGATTGATTCCACTGATGATGGATTCAATCTCCAGCCCTTCTCCCCTCCCAAAGGTCAGGGTGGTGGGACTAAAAGTTCCAAATTCTCCTGGCAATCAGCTCTCATTCTTTGGTGCTTTCCTAGAGTCACCTCATTAGTGTAAGAAAAGGCACCTTTATCATTCTCATCACTTAGGAAATTTCAAGGGCTTTAGGAGCTCTGTGTCAGAAATGGGGGCAAAGGCCAAATACATACCTCTTATTAAAAATCACCACAACACAGACAGTGACAGAAAAAGAATGCAATGGTCAAAGATGGAAATTTCAGAGAGGGATATCTCTTAGCATATTGCAAGTTAATGCTAGAGCTGTGGCCTTCTTCCTGATTCTTTGGGGACTCTGTGGGGTGGAGCTCAGTGACCCAAGAAGACTAAGAAAACAGTTAATACATTAAAAGGTAGAA
The DNA here is from genome assembly GCA_004026765.1 of Micronycteris hirsuta. Taxonomy (NCBI): domain Eukaryota; kingdom Metazoa; phylum Chordata; class Mammalia; order Chiroptera; family Phyllostomidae; genus Micronycteris; species Micronycteris hirsuta. The sequence continues at coordinate 11,785 of PVJI01032393.1, forward strand.
TAGATTGCCTACAAAATTTGTTTCAGAAGAAACATAGAATTTTGACTATATTTTTCCTTTGCAACTATTAATATTTTCACTAATGTGAGAAGTATTTAATATATGCCCGTAATGTTCAAGACACTGGACTTTATGCTAGAAATGCAGGAATAAACAAAATAAAATCACAGCCTAGCCTAAAACAGCTAAGGTAGTCATGAAAATTCAGCCCACACATAGGAAAGTGGGCAACTTCTTCTAAGGTTTCATTGTAGCAGCTCTTATTTGTGGCGGATTCCGGCCCGCAGAATCCGCCGTGGGGTGGACTTGGGCCTGAAGCATCAATGATTCACACACAAAGACACATTATGAGATGAAGCCAGGGTCACGGGCATTTTCTCCCATTATCATAGGGAAAAAAGCCACGAACATGGCGGCACCGTGCTTTTATTAGGAGCTTAGGGCATATTTACATAGGATT
>PVJI01032394.1:0-12126 GCA_004026765.1 Micronycteris hirsuta
TCAAATTTAATTCATTAGCATTTCCTAATATTTCATATCTTGGTCAGTACATTTTGAACATAGGGCACCATATAAATGAAGAAGTTAGATTTTAACATCAATTTACTTATATCTTTATTAGAAATAAACATCAATTTGCAACACTTCTAACAATAAATGCACAACGGTCCAATAGTACGATTGAGTACCCCACAGCCATTGGAAGGATGTTATAGATCCCAGTGACAGGAGAACATGCTCGAGATATAATGAGTAAGACGATCCAGATGTGGTTTGACAGCAATTTAACAAAGTATATTTTGTACATATTCATATAAAAGTCCAAAAAGAAATAAATTAAAATGCTAATAGTGGTTACCACTGGGCGGAGAAATAATATCTGTTATCTTCTCTTTTAACTTATTTTTCCCAATAAGGTAGTATTGTACCCTGGAAAAAGACATGTTTTTTGAAGGTACACATCCCAACACCGTCTGGTGAGCAAAGACTGCTAAGAGTCAGATCAACCCTGGGTGCAGAGAGAGAGCAGAGAGGCCCTGACCTGAGACATTAGGTGCCGGACCACAGGCCAACCCTGTGGGAATCAGGCCTGAGGTTCACAAACCCCGGGTTCTTTGCTGTCAGGGGAGGAGATCGTGAAAGGCTGGGCCACATCCAGGTCAAAGGGAAACCCTTTTTGCTCTGAAGTCCTCCTGAAACACTTCAGACTCAAGTTATCTCCTAACCAATGGACACAGAAAGAGCCGGGGGGATTCTGGGACTACCTCTCTGAATTTCGTTCACATGGCTGGGAGGACAGGACAAAAGCACACACCTCCTTAAAAGGCCAGACCGAGAAATCATTTTTGGTGGTGTCTTCAGAGCCCAAGGTTCCCTTCTCTGTGATGTATCTCAAAAGTATTCCCTTCAGGTTTCATATAAAAAATATGAACGAATGCTTTCAAATATGGACTTTGCATACCACTTGCAGGGAAATAATTACTTTATTATCATAGCAGAATAATACCATAATAATTGATGATTGTGGACAAATTTTTTGAAGCAAAACAATTATTAAGATGTCTCATTATAAAATAAATTAAAAAATTGGCTTACGACTAATACAAATACAAAGATTAGGAGAAGATATATTAGCTAGATGACCCTAAGAAAAGCATCATATTCTTTCTGAGCAAATAAATATCCTAAAATTTTAAATAAAAATACAAGACACATTAATAAAAATTAGATTGTACCATAATTCTAACTTTGTAGGGTTACTTGGTATTCTAGCATCATAACATCAGGCAAATTAACTCTGTGATAGCGTTTAATTTTAATCACTGAATTCCGGTCTGAGTTATCCCAGGCCCATCGTCAGTCCTCCTCCGGCCCCATCGGAAACTGAACATAGATCCACGATCACAAACGGACAGCGTGACGACCACAAGGCAACCTAGCCGCTGACAGGACAGAAAGATGATCGTGTTGGCGTTACATTGCAAAACTTTTAAAGTTTAAACACCAACGTTTTCAGTAATAAAATTATAGTAGCAATTTCAAGTTATTTTTGCATCCCAGAAATATAGTCTGAGAGTGACTTCTGTCTTTGGTCCTCTCATTGGTTGAGTAGTAATATTTTTTTATCATGTGGCCATTTCGCACTGGGTCAGCACGCGTATTTGGCAAACCTTTAGGTTCATTCCAACTACCTGTACCTTCCACTGTTACAGTCCTGACCTCTGAAGTTCCAAGTCTCTGAAGTCTCTTTTTTTAATAAAGCTCTCACATAAGTCAGGTCTCAGCAGCTCGCTGCTTGACTCCAAATCAAACACACAAAAATACACTGGAAGGAATTTTTCCCTAAGAAGTAACAGAAGTACTATCGTATTTCTTAATGGCTTTCTAGGGTCCTTCATAAACATTGTCCCCAGTTTCTCATTCCCAGACCTCTGAACCAATCATTTAATCCCAGGTCAAGTAAAAGGAATTCGCTTTGTCTGAACTGTTAAATGTATTTAAGGATTTTAAAAGTCACCTCCTTCTTCCCTATTTCCCATGCCCTCTCCTTATTTGAGTTCTTCCCATTAAGCCTTATTCTTACTTGCGAGAGCTCTGTTTACAAAAGTGATGAAATAATGATCTCACCTCCATGTTGGAGAAAACATTCAGGGTAGGAGAGAGGATGCGAACTTCTCCTGAGAGTGCCTGGCGAGTTCTAGGTGGCTGAGGGGCCCAGCAGAGCGCGCTCTCCCTGGCTCCCCTCCCCGCTGGGCTGGGGCTGCGCCTGGTGCTCTTATATAGAGCTGAGTGCTTGGAGACTCAGCTCCCGCCCCAACCAGATTCTCCGGGAGAGAGGAGCCTGCCCCTGTGATGAGTCTGGGTCTTGAAGCCAGATGCATCTTCTCAATCTGCAGAGGCCTAGCTGCAGCCAGCTGGCACTGTTTGGATGTGTAGTTTTGAGGGAACATCTGTAAATCAAGAAAAGCAGAAAATGTTCTCGGTTCAGCGTTTAAGTGATTCTCAACCAAAGGAAACTGTGTGTGAGGCAAGGAATAATCCTTCATCCTGTTTCAATCAACTAAACTAAGCAAACGTTTACATGATCTTTTTAAAGGGTGTTAAACGCCAGACTTAGAGATTAAACACTTTGTGGGAGAAAAGATCTAAATGCAGTTCTGTCACTCAAAATGTAAATAGAACATTCTGGAGTGGAAGCCTCCCCCCACCAAAAAATATATATATGTGGTCTAAAACAATGCCATACCCATACCCATCCTTCATGCTTGACTTTTGTAGAATGATCAAAAAGAACATCGGGGGTTTTTTTTTGCAAATATATTAAAAGGTGCCACTAATTTTTCCAAGAACTTCCTATAATCCTCTGCTAGCCAGACCACTCTGTTGGAAAATCCTTCTCACGGTCACCATCCCTGTCCGTTTCCTCCTCCTCAGCTGTCGCCTTGCCTTACTCTGCCAGATCCTCCGTTTTTATGGCTTTGCATTATGCTAGCAGCTCTCCACGTCACTTTCACAGATTTCATAAAACACTGCCTGTCTGGTAAGATCTTCCAGGTTTTCTGTGAAGCTGAGCTACCGTGTTCTTTGCATCGTTTGGCTAAACAGTCTGACACTTGCTGTGGGCGTCAGGAGTAGGAGAGACAGAAGTGTCAAGGGGAAGAAGACATCCAGCACATAACTGGGAATGGAGGTATCTTCAGGAAGAAATGGTGCGGAATGGGACATAGGTAAAGGCACAGGCATGAGGCAACATAGCTGAAGTCTCGGGAGACTGATCACAGTGAATACAAAACCACCAGAAATGCTCCTACTCAGGGAGCGAGAAGATGGAGAAAAGCCAGGAAGGAGAGAGGAACAGGGTACAGAGGAGAAGGAAAAACGAGCACAGCGCACGTCAAGCCCACTGGGTGGAATCTCAGGGAGAAGCGTGTGGGCAGTGCTGAGGAAGACCACACCGCCCGGCCCTTGAAGCATCGTGCCTGAACTGAGAGCAGAGTTTCCTGACGTATTTGCTCCTCTGTGCTGCGAGGCACTTGAGAATCGTTAATTTTGAAGTTAACTAAGTATAAGAGGTCGTGTGTATTACTGAACAGAGTTTCTCAGCAGCTGAATTACAGGCCCGTTGGGCCTTATCATTCCTTGTTGGTGGAGGGGGTGAGAGGGAGCTGTGCGGTGCAGGGAGGACACTCAGCAACTTCCCAAGAGATGACAGTAACGCCCTCCTCAGTGGCGACAATCACAAATGTGAACAGACATTGCCTGAAGTCCCCTTGGGGCAAGAGCGCACTGCCCTCTGATGAGGAACACTGGAATGATGTCTCCTTCTGGCAAATGCCGAGCCTTAGAGTCACAAACACAGTGCACAGTGCATTAAAAAGCGAAACTTCTGAAAGTTCTGCAAATTAAATGCGTGGCAAATTAAATGTCCTGAAAGTTCGACACCAAGTAACACTTCTTTTTAACTTTTCTCAAGCCAGAGCTTCCCAGATTCATGACCACAGAACTGGCATGTCTAACGACCCCCCAAAACTGGTACATGTATCATGCTCTGGCAGTGGTGTCTGGGCCAAAACTGAACGGGTAAGGGGAAAAGCAGGTTTCTGCCGGACTGGGGAAGGGTCTTCGAGAGCCCAGCGCTTTCCCCAGCTCCTACTACAACACATCACCTTTTCCCAGTTAGTACTTACTTTGCTTGGTAGCACCCCAAAATCTGTTAACATCCCCAGACCCTAGTAAAACTATTAGACCACTGATGATATCAAGAAGCTGTTCTGGTCCACCCAGGGGAGATATTTGAAAACATTCATTTTAACGAGCCTATTTTGTTTACTAGCCATTTGGGTTTGTTGTGAAGTGTTCAACAGATTCTGCTGACTCTGGAGACACAGGAGAAAAGTACTCACTGGGGAAGGATAAAGACTCTTTCTCTCTCTTCTGTTGAAACTGGTAAGGTCAGAATTGAAACTGCCAGGGGTTGGAGCAGAGGAACAACAGCACCCCCTAGCGGCAGGTGTGCTGGTAAAAGAAGAACATTAGGCTCTGGAGTTAAACCACTTGGAAACAGTGAGGAGGAACATTGAGTCTTCTGAGTCTCCCAGTCAAGTACTTATTAAGCTGGTAAATACTCCAGGTGGTGCCTCCTTTTCCACTAAAGTGTCACTTTGTGAATAGTGAAAAAATGACTTTTAGGCAATGCCTTCTCCAAATCAGTATTTCAGAAAAATAACGATTGTTAAATGTTTTATCATTATACCTAATAAGATTCGGCCCACCTCTGCCAGTAGCAATGCATTAAATACTGTAATTGGTGCATTAGTTTAAAGTGAGGTCACTAGATTAGTAGCCTCTGTTGGCATCCAGTCCTTCATATGAAAGTTGTTTAAGGTTTAAATGGAGTACGAGATATTTACAGGGCTTCACACTCCTCTTTTAGACAGAAGTCATTGCCCCTGATAACCCTACACCCGACTTCCCTCCCTCCCTCCACCCCCCCAAACAAGGATCCAGTTACCATCGGGAGGCGGAGGCGGTAAGACCGGTTTGTCTTAAGATTTTCAATAGTGGCAGGCACTTGCTAAATGTAGGAGAAGGCCCCATTTGTTTGGGTTTCTAACTGCCATCTGGGATTTTCCATTATCTGTGATGCGCATAGTAGCAGCAGCCTGCGAGTCCAACATACATTTCCTCTGGTTCACATTTAAATGAAGGCAAACAGCTCTGAGAAGGAAGACAAGAAATGCAAAGATTTCCCTGGTTCCTTACAGAGGATGGGTGCATAGCAACAGACAAGGCCATTTATTTATTCTACACTTTATACTTGTGGTGCCTGCAGAGACAGTTGGGTTTGTCTGGGGCTTTTTTGTTTTTCTTTTTCAGATCAAGAGTTTAGCATATTGTAGCCCTGACATAAAAATTGATCAGTCTCAGATAATATCAATCTACTCTATAATTTTAGGCATTTCCTCCTTAAAGTCCCTCTAACAGATGTAGTTGGATATCAGATTCATCATTACATAGTCCACAGGCCACAAAAGAATAAACAGTGAGTGGTAGAAAGAAGCAGACCCCTGAATTGTACAGACCCTTCAAATGTTTGTGAAAAAATCTTGGAAACAAGTGATGTTCAGTCACAAACACATAACTAGAAACTTCTGAAAAGAATGAACTCTTCTAAAATCAATAAAGGGTGCTAATTATGTGTCAGTAGTAGAAAAATGTGCTCTAAAGCCAGAAAGTCTGGGTTCACGTCTTAGGTAAGTTGCTTAGTTACTTTGATCCTCTTGCTTCCCTAAAAAGCAGAAACAATGTTGTCTAACTCGTAGGGCCGTTACGGTAATTGAGTCCAAGGAAAACAGTTAGCACTATGCCTGGAAAATGGTACACTTAGTTCAATAAACGTGAGCTATTGTGCAAAAGATTAGAAACAACCCAAATGTGCATCAATCATGGATGGGTTAAGTAAACGGTAGTATACAATTAAATGGAATATTATACACCTATAAAAAATGAAGAAGTTCTCTATGCATTGAAATGAAAAGAGTTACAAAATATATTGTTAAGATGAAAAAAGAAAGATACAGAATAGTAAGTGACTTCAGGGTTAGAAGGAGGAAGGATAGGGAGAATATAAATTCATATATGTCCACACTTTCATGAAGAAAGTCTGGAAGGATACCTAGGAAACTAACAAACATGTAACCTGACTGGACATGCATGGGAAAAGGGGGCTGGGCAAAAAGATGGACACAGGATGGGTTGGAAAAGAGATGAGATGAAGACTTTTTACCTTATAATGGTTTATATTTTTAATGCATTAATGAACATATTACCTATTCAAAAATAAAATTTTGAATTATTTCATTTTATTTTGTTAGCTGCTATTATTGTATCACGCAGGGTGTGCTGTAATATGCATCCTTATGGTTCTCTGTCCTTTGCTTCTTTGTTCATCCTTTCATTTGGTAGAACTGGGTTACACTGTGAGAATACACGTTGCAGTAACAGATCTTGCTGAAGAGCTTCATAGAAGGATGGCCTGGTGGCAAGGTAGGTCCAGTGATTCAAAGATGTCCACTTTAGTGACTGCTAGTGCAGGTCTTAGATTTTTATGTGGCCACGTTTTAAAATGAATGCTCTTGCAGAGTGAGCGTTTGAGTGAAGTGCATTGATCGCGTGTGTTTAAATATACATGAAGACATATTAAGTTACCCGTACTCATACAGAGATTAGTTTCACTATCTTCTTGCACCTTCTTAAGCTTCTGTTAGTGCGTGGGCCTGCTTTCTGGGAAAAAGTGTGGCTTGCCCGAAAAAAACATCAGACAAATCTTGTCTCGATCTGGGCTTCACCATTTTCTATCTGTGTTATTCTTTTAAGCCTCAATTTTCTTACTTAAAATAAAAGTAATTAGGTGGAGATGGTAAAGGGGAGATAAACAGTGACAGGAGACATGGCCTGAGGTGGTGAACACACATACAGTGGACAGAGGATGTGGTATAGAATTGTACACCTGAAACCTACATAATTGTATTAATCCTTATCGCCCCCAAAATTTAATTAAAATTAAAAATAAATAATGAAAAAGTTTGAAGTAAAAAAAAAATTTACTTTTCTTGACTCAAGAGTGCCATCTAGTGATCACACAGGCACTTGATGGACACAGGTGTTCCATCAAATTAGAGAAAATAAAGTTTATTTGTATATCTTTTTAAAAAATGAAATAAAAATAATGAAACGTTTTCTATAGGGTTGATGAGATTCAATGTATAAAAAATTCACACTGCAGTATTTTGAACACACACCCCTTCCACACCCACAAACAATAAATGAGTTTTTCAAAAAATATGTGTAAACGAATGTGAGCCAAAGAAAAATGTCAGCAAAATAGTTTATCCAAAGATATCACTTCAATGATACACAGATTGGGTGCCAGACTTCCTGAGAAGAAAAAAACCAACTTGCAAACACTGAGTCCAGAATGAGCCTGGTTAATAAATATTATGTGACATTAGATTCTCATAGGCCTGCAAAGACAGTCATTGGGGGACCTGGAGTTACTTTACTGACCTAAATTTACCTGATCTGCAATGAAAAGGTACAGGCTTATCGAAGTATCAAGGTCCTTGTCTTCACATTGAAATTATATCGACTAGCTCCGAGCTGGTGAGGGCACAGCCCGCGCCAGTGAGAACATCCAATGCACAGTTGCGTTTATGACAACTTTGATTGACAAAAAGTGAAACCGATTATGTTAATAAATACTTTTATTGCCAAACAATATTTCAAAACATGTGGTCCCAATTCAGGGTGGACTGAAGAGGGCACCCACCCCATTTGTGAAAAAGATGAGAACACTGCAGAACACTCAACACTGAACGTAGAGTCAACAGAGGTAAGTGGCTTCTCTCATGGAGACTAAAATGAGGATTCCAGTCTAGGTGGAGGCGTAGGTGGGACACACTTTACCTCCTCACACAACCACAGAGAGAATTACAACTATTTCTCAAAACAGGTAACAACCAGAACCATCAGAAAATTGGGCTGTATGGAAGTCTGACAACCAAGGATTTAAAGAAGCCACATTCTTCCAGACGGGTAGGAGGGGTGGAATCGCAGAGATGTGGTGTGTCACAGAGAGGCGCTGGCAGTGGAACGGGCGGTCCCACATTCGCATGTGGTGGATAAAAATCGGGAGGGCTGCCTTGGAAATGAGGGATCCTAGCCCCAGGCCAGACCACAAAGCCCGGGATTATAGCACTGGGAATACAAATCCCCATAACTTCTGGCCATTAAAAACTAGTGGGAGTTGGCGCAGCAGAAAAAACTGCCAGATTGCAGAAGAGTTCGTTTAAAGGGCCTGCATGAACTTAGGATGGACGCAAACCCACCCACTCTGGGATTCACCACCAGAGCAGCAGCTGGAAAGGTGCCTGCCATGTATGGAAAGTGGGTGAAGTGACTGGAAATGGGGCAAGTGCCAGGCAAGCCTCGAGAAGCCAGGCAGTGGCATTGTCCCCTCTCTGAGCCGCCCCCGCCCCCAGAACCACAAAGCAGTGAAGTGGGTTGTCTCACCCTGATGATTCCCTAAGGCTCCACCCCACACAATTTACAGGTGCCTTTTACAGGGAGTCAAAGGAGCTCTGCCTAATACACAGAAACCAACACAGGGAGGCTGCTGAAATGACGAGACAAAGAAACATGGCCCAAATGAAAGAACAGAATAAAACCCTAGAAAAAGAACTAAATGAAACGGAGATAACCAACCTATCAGATACAGAGTTCAAAACACGGGTCATCAGGATGCTCAAAGAACTCATTGAGTACAGCAAAAACATAAGGGAAGAAATGAAGGTTACATGAGTGAAATAAAGAAAAATCTACAGGAAACCAACAGTGGAGAGGATGAAGCTGAGAATCAAATCAATGATTTGGACCACAAGTAAGGAAAAAGCATTCACTCAGAACAGTAGGAAGAAAAAAGAATTCAAAAAACAAGGAGAGGCTTAGGAACCCGTGGGACAACTTTAAATGTGCCAATATCCGAATCTAGGGGTGCCAGAAGTAGAAGAGGAAGAGCAAGAAATTGGAAATATATTTGAAAAAAAAATGAAAGAAAACTTCTCTAATTTGGCGAAGTAAATAGACATGCAAATCCAGGAAGCACAGAGGGTCCCAAATAAGTTAGACCCAAAGAGAACCACACCAAGACACATCATAATTAAAATACCAAAGATTAAAGATCAAGAGTCTTAAAAGCAGCAAGAAAAAAGCAGAGATTTACCTACAAAGGAGTTACTATAAGACTATCAGCTGATTTCTCAAACGAATTTTGCAGGCAAGAAGGGACTGGCAAAAAATATTCAAAGTAATGAAGAGCAAGGACCTACATCCAAGATGACTCTATCCAGCAAAGCTATCGTTTAGAATGGACGGGCAAACAAAGTGCTTCTGAGACAAGGTAAAACTAAAGGAGCTCATCATCACCAAGCCCTTATTACATGAAATGTTAAAGAGACTTATTTAAGAAAAAGAAGAAGATCAAATCTATGAACATTAAAAGGGCAACCAAATGCAAAACTATCAACAACTGAATCTAAAAAAAGCAAAGCAAACAAGCAGAACAAGAACAGAGTCATGGACACGGAGATCATTTGGAGGGTTATCATCTGGGAGGGTGAAGGAGGAGCATGGGGGAAAAGGTACAGAGAGTAAGAAGCATAATTGGTAGGTACAAAATAGACAGGGGGATGTCAAGAATAGTGTAGGAAATGTAGAAGCCAAAGAAGTTGTATGGCACAACCCATGGATGTGAACTAGGTGTGTGGGGGGGGGGGGCGTTGCTGGAGGGAAGGGGGGTACCAAGCAGAGGGAGGTGACGGGGGAAAAATTAGGACAATCGTAATAACATAATCAATAGAATATATTTTTTAAAAAAGTTTTAAAAACGACGAAAACGGGGAACCTCAAAAGGGGAAGTAGTCTTTCAAAACTGTCCAAACAGAAGAAGTAACTTTTCTGTTTACAGGGGAAATTGAGCAATTTGGATTGTATAAAACAGACTCTTGAAAACGGACATAGTGGATGTTTTATCTGAAGGATACCTAAAATTGCCCCCTCTCCTCCCCCCACAATAAACCCTGTATTTTTAGTCAATGTATGTTGAAGGACCTATATTCTAATGAGGTGGGCAAGTATATAACAAATGAATGGAATACAAGGTGATCAGGGACCTCTGAACCATTCTTGAATTTTTCTTTCCTCCCTGTGCTTCCCACACATCAGCAGTCAAGTTCTGTAGACTATACTTGTGATTTATACCTCAGTTGATTCTGGTCCACTGTCAGCGGATAGCCAGGCCCTCCCCTGGCCACTCTCTGGTATATTGTTTATTGGGATACAATTCACACATCATAAAACTTACTCTTTTAGAGTGTTTAATTCAGTGGTTTAAAAAATATTCACATGAGGGTGAAATCACCACCCTCTAAATAATTCCAGAATATTTTCATCATCCCCAAAAGAAATTCTGTAGCCCTTAGTAGTCAGTCCCCAGGCCCCCGAGCTCCTGGCAACTATTAATCTACTTTTGGTCTCTATGGCCTGTTCTGGACATTTCATATAAATAGAGCGATCCAATATGTGGCTTTTTGTGTCTGCCTTCACTTAGCTTCGCGTTTTCAAGTTTCATCTATGCCGTAGCATGCGTCAGTATTTCATTCCTTGTCATGGCAGAATAATATTCTACGGATAAACCATATTTTATTTATCCATTCATCAGCTGATGGACATTGAAGCGTTTTACTTTTTGGCTATTGAAAATAATGCTTCTTTGAACATTTTTATACAAGTTTTGTATGCACATATGTCTTCAATTCTTTTGAAGACATATACCTATTCAATTCATATACAGAGTTACGAGGTCATATGGTAACTCTTTGATTAACATTTTGAGGCATCACCAAATTGTTTTCAAAATCATCTGTGCCATTTTATATTCTCACTAACACTGTATGAGAGCTCTAATTTCTTCACACACCCTCTGATACTTCTTGCTGTCCATCTCTTTCCTTATAGCTAAAAGAGAGGGTAAAAAGTGGTATTTCATTATGGTTTTAACCTTCATCATACTAATAATAATGCTGAGCATCTTTTCATGTGCCTTTGGCAATTTTTTTTTCCCCCTTTGGAGAAATGTCCTTGACACATTTTCTTCATTGGGTTTCTTGTCTTTTTGTTATTGAGTTGTAAGAGTTCTTTTTATACTTTAGATACTAGACTTTTATCCGAAATATAATTTATCAATATTTTCTCCCATCCCATAGGTTGTCTTTTCACTTTCTTTATAGTGTCCTTTCATGAACAAAAGCTTTTAATTTTGGTGAAGTTTAATTGTTCATTTTCTGTTTTTGTTCCCTTGATTTTGGTGTCACATCTAAGAATCCACTGCCAAATCCCAAATCCTGAAGATTTAGCTCCATGTTTTTTTCAGAGTTTCATGGCTCTCTTTAGGTCTTCATTAATTGAGATTTAATTTTGTATATGGTGGTGTGAGGTAGGCATCCAACTTCACTCTTTTGCATGTGAATATCCCGTTTTCCCAGTCCTACTTGTTAAAGAATTCTTATTTATCCATTGAATGCTTTGGGCAATATTGTTGAAAATCTTTTGACTACAGATTTATTTCTGGACTCTCAGTTCTAAACCACTGATCTATCTTTAGGTCAGTGTCACACTGTTTTGATTACTGTAGCTTTGTAGTAAGTTGTGAAATCAGGAAATATGTCTCACAATTGTGTTCTTCTTTTCCAAGATGATTTTGGTTATTTAGGATCACTTGTAATTCCATGTGAATTTTAGATTCAGCTTTCCCATTGCTGCAACAAAGGCCAGTGAGATGTTGACAGGGATTGTATTGAATCTTTAGATTGCACTGGATCGTATTGCCATTTTAACGGTATCAAGGCTTCCAATTCACGAACACAGTATGCCTTCCTACTTATTTAGGCTTTTAGGTTTTGGGGTGTTTTTTTTCCAGCAATGTTTTGAAGCTTTCAGTGTCTAGATCTGGAACCTCCTTGGTTAGATTTATTCCAAAGTGTTTCATTCTTTTTAATGCAATTATAAATG
>PVJI01032395.1:0-12258 GCA_004026765.1 Micronycteris hirsuta
TTATAAAGAACTTATAAAACTCAACACCAAAAAAACAAATAATCTAATCAAAAATTGGGCAAAGGACCTGAATAGACACTTCTCCAAAGAGGATACGCAGATGGCCAATAGACATATGAAATGATGTTCAACACCACTATTCATCAGAGAAATGCAAATTAAAACAACAATGAGAGATCATCTCACACCTGTCAGAATGGCTGTCATCAATAAATCAACAAACAAGTGCTGGTGAGGATTCAGAGAAAGGGGAACACTTCTGCGCTATTGGTGGGAATGTAGATTGGTGCAGCCACTGTGGAAAGTAGTATGGAGTTACCTCAAAAAATTAAAAATGGAACTGCTTCATGACCCAGTGATTCCACTTCTGGGAATATATCCAAAAAACCCTGAAACACTAATTCAAAAAAATATATGCACACTTACGTCCATTGTAATCTTAGTTACAATAGTGTCCATCAGTAGATGAGTGGATAAAACAGCTATGGAACATTTACATGATGGAATACTACTTGACCATAAAAAAAGAAGAAAATTCCACCCCTGGTGACAGCATGGATGGACCTGGAGAACATTATTTTAAGTGAAATAAGCTAGGCAGAGAAAGACAAATACCATATAATTTCACTCATATGTAGAATCTAATGAACCAACTGAACTAACAAGCAAAATAGAGACAGACCTGGGAGTGGGAGGTTTAGGGGGTGGAGGGATCAAGTAAAAAAGAAAAATAACTCATGAACATGGAAAATAGTGTGGAGATTGCACAGGGGCGGGGTGTGGGTAGAGGTGGAAAAGGGTATAAGGGCAATAAATGGTAATAGAAAAATACAATAAAAAACGATTAAAATAAATTAAATTAAATTAAAAAATAAAATTGCAAAGCAATATTTCTTATGAATACAGATGCAAAAATTCTTAACAAAATAGTAGCAAATTGAATCCAACAATACATCGAAAAGAACAATGCATCTAGAGCTTATTTCAAGAATGCAAAAACTGGCTTAACATGTACACGTCAATCAACACAATTTACCATGTTAACAATATTGAGGGGGTAAAAATACATGGTTATTTCATTAGCTGAAAAAAGAATTGCCAAAATTGAACACTCATTCGCAATTTTTTTTTAAAGAAAAACAAGTCTCATCAGACTAGGAATAGATGAGGACTTCTACAAACTGGACATCTATATCTAAAAACAAAGCAAAACCAAACAAAAAAAAGGCAAAATCATACTTGATGGTGAGAGACTGACTGCTTTTCCTCCTAAGATCCAATACAGACTGGAGAGAGAGAGAGAGAGAACTTCCTCTTTGCATACGATATGATTGTTAATGTAAAAATATCAAGGAAGCTACAAAAATGATTGCTAAAAATAATGAAAAATTTAGCAAGATTATAGGTTATAAGCTTAATATGCAAAAGCAATTTTATTCTTATATACCTTCAGCAACCAAATGGAAAGTGAAGTTTTCAAAAATCCATTTAGAGTAATGCCAAAAATATGTCACATACAGGAACAAGTCTAACAAAAAGTCGAAGATCTCTGTACTGAAACTACAAAACAGTGCTAAGAGAAATTAAGAGACCTAAATAAATGGAAAAATATATTGTTTTATTCTGTAGATGGAAGAAGATTCAGTATTATTAGATGGCAATTCTCCTCATAGTCAATGCAGTCTTGATCAAAGTTCCAGTAGGCATTTTTGTAGAAACTGACAAACTAAAATTTATATGGCAATTCTATATAAATCCTAAAATTTGTATGGAAATGCAAAATACTGAGAATAGCCAAAGCAACTTTTAAAAAGAACAATATTGGAAGACTTACCTGATTTCAGTAATCAAGAAGTTAGTTTGATAGTGGTAAAAAGATAGACATATGCATCAAAGGAGCATAATAATAGATAGTGCAGAAATATACTACACACATTTGATCAATTGATTTCTGACAAAGATGTTAAGGCAATTCAACTGGGAAAGGAAATTCTTTCAAAAATGATGTTCAGGTAGGTATGTGAAAAAAGGATCAAGCATTGATCTTCCACTCACATCATACAAAATAATTAACTCTGTATGGATCATAGGTCTAAATATAAAGCCCCAAAGTACAAAATACCTAGAATAAAATATAAGAGAATATCTTTATAATTGTGAGTTATGCAAAGGTTTCTCAAAGCACAAAAATCATGACCTACAAAAGAAAAAATGATAAATCGAACTTCATCAAAATCAAAACCTTCTGCTCTTCAAAAACTGTTATTAAGAAAACAAAAAGGCAAGCCACACGCTGGGGGAAAATACAACACATACATCAAAGAACTTGAATCCATATTAGATAAAGAATTCTTACAACTCAATAATAAGACAAACAAACCAATAATAAAATGGGCAAAAAAATGTGAAGAGTCACTTCACCAAAGAAGATACTTAAGTGGCCAATAAACAGGAAAAGATGCTCAACATCATTAACCATCAGAGAAATACAAATTAAAACCACAATGAAATAGCACTAGAGAGCCATTAGAAGGGCTAAAATTGAAAGACTGACCAAATCAGTGTTGGACAGGATGTGGAGGAACTAAAACTCTTATAGGCTGTTACTGGGAAAAAATAGTTCAGCAATTTCTTAAAATGTTAAACACATACCCACCTGACACCATCATCCAAACCTAAGTATTTACAGAGAGATCTGATCAGATCACTGGGGAGAAGCAGGGAGGGGCTGTAGGAGGAGGTTGCCCAAGGCCATGGTAAACAGCCTAGAACAGGACTGGCTGAGAAGTTGAATGTCTCCAGAGTGCAGGGAATTACAGGGGAGAAGATTTGGAATAAAAGAAGGGCTCTCGGAGGGGTGTGGGCTCTCTGGCTTCTGGTTCTCTTCTTCCTCAAAGATGCCTGGATGATTGTGCTGCAGCTGCCTGTGTTTCCTCATTGACAGTATTTTGGATGGGGAAGAGCTCTGGGCACAGCCTGTGATCGGGCTGGTCTGGCAGAGGGCGGCAGGGTTATTCTTTGGGTGTTCTAGAGGGGATAGGCTCTGAAGCAGAAGCCTGGCATTCTCCCCAAATTGTGTATTTTGGGTATCTTATGTTGCTTTAGTTTGTAAACTAACTCTATAGAAAGAAGACAATTAAAACTAAGGAGAATGATAGGAGAACTCAGGTTTTAAAGAGTTTAGCCTTAATTGATTGGCTTAAGTGACTAATGCGTGTGGAAAGTTGTTATTTCAAAATAGTGAAGTTTTTGAACAAAGATTCCTTTCTTTTATCACCAAAACTTTGCCTCTGGAATTTTGCCTAGAGGGTGGTGGCGGGCCGCAGGAACCCAATTGCTGATCAGTAACATGTACCCAAGAGAAACAAAAACATACATAAAAACAAAAGATTTATGTATAAATGTTCATAGAAGCTTTATTTGAATTATCAAAAAAGAAAAAAAGAACCGAAATGTCACAGATAAATGATGAAACAAATGTGATACATTCACATAATGGGATACTATTCAGCAATAAAAACTAATAAACTGTTGATACACATAACATGGATGAATCTCAAAATAATTATGTTGAATGAAGCCAGATTTTTTAAAAGAGCACATAATGTGTGGTTCCAATCCCAGAAAATGTAAAATAATCTATAGTGACATAAAAGAAATCAGTGGTTGCTTAGAAATGCTTATGGGGGAGGGATAAATTACCAAGAGGAAGAGAGGCAGAAGGTAACTTTCTGGGGTGATGCAATTTTTTCCCCCTTTATATTCACCTGAGGACATGCTTAGAGGGGCGGGAAGGGAGAGACAGGAGAGAAACATCGATCGACTGCCTCTTGCATGCATTCCAACTGGGACCAAACCAGCAATCTAAGCTTGTACCCTGACCTTTCAAACCCGTGACCTTTCAGTCTAAGGGATGTGGCTTCAGACAACTGAACCACACCAGCCAGGGCACTGGGGTGATGCAAATTTGCTATTTTGATTGTGGTGATAGTTTAACAGGTGAAGGCAATTGTATCTCAGTGAACTGCAGCTGTGGGAAAGGGTACCCAGGGCTCCAGAGGCAGGTCTGTCTCCCAGCTCCTAGTCTGTAGCCCTTTTCCTGCATCACCACACCTCTCACAAGAGGCCTCTGCTAAAGATCATGTGTGTGGTCATCCCCAAGACACACACACATTGAAACAGACCTTTGTGAGGTTTTTAAAACAGAGATCTAAGTGGTTTCACAAGAGTCACAGGAAGCCCTGTATCTAGATACTAGCAAATTAGGTCCAAATTACCTTTTGAAATGGGAAGTTTCAGCAATAATTTCTATCCTTAAAGTTCTCTAGCCCCAGCACCATTTTTTGATTGCTTACTATGAAGGAAAAGAACATCTAACAAAATTTTCCAATTTCACTCAGAAAATCAATGACAGAATCAGGATTCAAAGGCAGGCAGGCTGACCTCAGGGCTTTAGTGCTTAACTAAGAGGCCACCCTGCCTCCGTTAATCTGTCTCGGGCAAGCTGTTTCCTGTGGTACCCACTAATGTCTCCTTGGAACCTGCCCAGATTACCAATATTAGCTTTCCAAGGTGATGTGTAGAGGCAAACCCTCAGTCATCCATTTACACGGAGACGATAACAAATTGCAGCAAAGCCATCATCTCGTTCATTGGCCACAGTGGTTAAAATATAGAACCAATATCCTTGGATTGAGTTCCCTTCGACAGGGATCATTTCCCGTCAGAGTAAATGTCAATGAACGAACTGTCATTGAGAGCCTGTGAACCGCTTCTTTCAGTACCTTGGTGTGAGAAAACTGTTAAGACCTCAAAGAGTTCATAAGTGGATTGAGGTAACATGATTAACATATAGTGAAAAAATGAGAGCCAATTTGGGAAGAGTAGCTGAAAGCGTTTATAGAGGTTCAAATAGAATTCAGGTGATGGGGACGGGGTTGCGGAGGTAACTGAGCCCACGAGGAAAAAATGAAAGAGTTAGAAAACTTCAGGCTTGATGAATGAAAAAACAAACTCATGACTCATCCTCATCTTATTCCCGGGTCCTCTGTTCATCTGGGAGATGCTTTCTGATCACCCTTTTGGTGGTTCTTCAAAGGATTTGCCAGAAATTACCTCGGAGTTCTTTAAACTCCTTTGCCCTGATGTGCTGGACAGAAGAGAAATAATAGCACTGTTTGTGTGCCTTGAGTCTGAAAAAGAAGCGAGTCAAGCATCTGGAAGATCCAGATTTTGCTCAATAACTATCTACAGAGAAGAGAACAAAGCATCCTATAATCTGTTTAAATGCGAGACAGGAAAATGAATGTTTTAACCAATGTAATTCTGTATATTTTTGAATTGAAATAATTATGTTTCTGAATCAATCAAAAATTCCAATATAATCAACCTCCTTGATAAAATTACCCAGACTTATTTAAAGATAACAAGGAACACTTCCCTCTTTCATTTTAAAACCGTCAGGGATCGATTTCCAATTTGTCCTCAAGGAAGGTTTCCCAATTGGCCCAAACTATTCTCTAATGCACTGACACTGCCTTAGAGCATCCTCCTCATCCACAAATGTGTCAGCTTAGAACTAACCAGCACCGGCCCTCCCTCCCTAGGAGCTCCCCACACTCTCTCTGTCCCCAGAGAGAGGCAAGAAGACAAGGTCAAAGTGGCAGATACTGAGAGGTTGTGCTAACTGATCAAGAGGTTTGCAGGGAACCAGTCAGGGAAATGGGTTGGGGAGAATAAAACAACAAGAGAAATCATTGAGAAAAAATTCGTGAGGCAAATTAACTTTTTGTACAGGGAAAGCAAAAGGCAGAGGCTGATCCAAAGTGACCACCAACATCCTTCTTAGATGGGAGAGGTGACTGCTTAACCATCACAGGGATGAAATTGGAATCGAGGAAGGACAGTTGAGCAGCCCTGTTGTTTTGTGTTGGTGTGAGGACCTCAGTTTGGGCCTCAATGGCGTGGCTGATCAGGCCCAGAGAGTCCACAGGAAAATACATAAGAAAGAGAAAATGCCTATAGTTAAGTCTGGATGGGACAAATGTTTCTGCTTGCAGCAGGTGGCAATTCCCCACTGTGCCTTTTCATGACAAAAGGAATTGTTAAGGACAACAGACTTCCAGTGGATTTCTGTGGTCTCCAGAATAAAGCACATCATCTCCCCAGCCTGGCTCTGGAGTCCTCTGTGCACTGATAATCAAAATTGGTCACTGGTCATAGCGCTACAGCAGGCTGGCCTGGAGGTCACCTGTAGTGCTGGGCATTGACCAATCTTTAGTTCTGGGTTCAGGGGACTTCTGTGTGTGGTGCAGGGGCGGGGAGAGAGGAAGTTATCTCAGGTCGATAACAGTACTTTAACAACAAAAGTATGGTCCTGCCTGGGACGCCCGATGAATATCTGGCCAGCTGACAATGTTAGCTACAGCATCCTCTTAGGTTGAACCCTCTGTTTCCAGCCACGTCGGTCTCCTCACCACCACCATGCCAACTTACCACACGAGGCCAAGCTCTCTGACTTTGCTTTTTTGGACACTTACCATGGATCGAGCATTGCCCTAGGACATGGATACACATTCTCTCTTTTAATCCTCCCAAGAATCTGAGGGCATAGGTGTTATTAGTTCCATTTTAAAGTTGAAAAAAGGCACAGCCAAGTTCACTAAAATGAGCTTTCATGCGTAGTTGGTAATGGGCACAAGATTGAAGACTTGGCACACTTATTCCATATCCAAGTACCTAATCAGGACACATGTCTCTCCTCTGTTTGTTATTTAAGACATTTTCTTGAAACTAGGTGAGATGTGGTGTGCTAGAAACCATGTTCACTGGAGAATCAGAGACCATCCAGAAGCCTGCACCACGTAATATCTTAGGGGTCCTCCCCATTCCAAGTCTGTATCATCCTATGATTCTCTATCTCAGTTGATAATATGGTGCTTCATTTTATCATGGCAACTATGATTCATAATATTCTTTGAGCACAGGTTTTAAAAGATAAAGACAAATATACATATGGACACAGATATTAATAAATAGATATTAATACTCAGAATTACTTATTCTTACATTGCACCAGACCCTATACCAGATACTTTGGATTCAGTCTAACCTCACAACAAACACTAGAAGTAGGTGTTACACCCTCATTTTACAAGTAGGAAAACAGAGTTTCGGCAACATTGAGTAACTTGCCCGTTGTTACACAGTGAGGAAGTTGGGGGAGCTCTTCCCCTAGCCTTCAGGTTGGAGCTCAGGAGAAAATCAGGCACGCTTCAGATGCATAGTCAGTGCAATGAACTTTGTCACAGGCAAATGCCATGGGAAATCATTAAAAACAGGGATGGCAGCCATTGTTTGAAATGCTCTGAGGAAGTTTTTTTGCAACTAATAGGACCATCTCATGGCCCATGTTTGCCTCTTGGCATACAATACAGTTCTGTCTTTGTAAAATATCCTTCTTGATATTTCTTGCCAAGTCCATGCCCATTCACTTTGAATAGTTGGTTAAACGTCATTGCTTTGGAAAAATCCATCTGGCTGAGCCTTTCCCCATTTCCTTCAGGCAAAGTGAGTCCCTTTCTCCTGGGCAGCCCCACAGCACTGGGCATTCACCTTTATGGGATTCTCCTCTGTGTTGTGACCATTATTTGGGTAACACACAGCAAAGGTCCATGATCCAAACCCCACTGCAAACAGTGTTAGCAACTTTAACAAATGCAGGATGTTTTGGTTTGATTTCCAGCTCTTGCACTTGCAAAATAGATTACCTTGGCAAGTTATATAACCTCTATTTGCCTCCATTTTTAAAATCTGTAGAACGGAATTTCCATGTGAGAACTTTAATAATATAGTGCACGACAAATGCTTGATGCTCTGCCCATCGCCTAGTGAGTTCCCCATAATTGGGGACAAATGTTATATTGCCCTTTTGGTCTTTGTACAGCTGCCTTTTCCTCTGGTCCACAAACCTCTCAAGAGCAAGATCATTTCTTACTCATCTCTGTCTCTTCAGAGCCTATCAGGGTCCCCAGAGCCAATAGATGCCCCATAGATTCTGTAGAGGGGCGGAATTGTATGAGTTTCATCCTTTGATCTCTCTTGGACTTTCCTTCTTCTACTGCTCAGCTCTGCAGCAGAAGGGCTGCCCACCCCACCTCAAGGGCAAGCCTCCTCCCCCTCTGCAGGCTTGGCAGTGTTTTCTTGTCTGGCTCCAGCCTATAAGGCACCTGCTCCAAGCTCTCTCACTCCCTCTGATTCATCACTCCCGGAGCTCCATGTCCAACACAGCTTTATGTAGCGACACAAGTGGCGGTTCAGTGGTGTGTGCAAGCTTCACTTTCATTTTGAATCAATGGAAGTTTTAAAGAATCTTACCTTATTCCTCAAAGGCCCATAAAGCCCTTCATGGGGCTCAAGAGACTTGTTCACTGCAAGATTTTACAATTGCTTCCAAGTTAGTTATCATTCACTCAGGCTCACGTTATTCTTTAAAATTCTCATTGATTTTGGAAACAGTCCTTTAATTGATATCAAGAAGCAATTATATTTTCCAGGCTGTAAATCTGCTTCACTCCCAATATTAAATTCATCATCTCTGTAAATAATTTTCTCTTATTTGCATAGGTATTAACCAAACTATAAATAGGAGCATTTGCACACCCATGGTTGCCTCAACAATCAGTGACCCTTGAATTTGATTTAGAAAAATTGGTTTCTGCTGAAATTTTCCCTTAAATGAAATTGCCATTCCTGCTGAATGTCCGGGCAAAGAAAGGCATTAGGGAGTAGTTACTGTTCATTTTCTCCTGGACTTCAATATAGCAGTTTTAAGCAGAAATTTTCATAAATTCACCTGTTGATGATTAGCCTTTAAAAATCATTGCTTTAATGGCAGGCATATTCATTCTTATTTGAAGCTGAACTTTCAGTTTTTAAAAAGAGTCTTCTCAGCATCACGTTCCCTTCTAAACACACAGATGGACATGGAGCCCTCATCTTGAAGTTTGATGTTCAGCTGTGGGGAGCCTGGACTGAGAGGCATGGAGCAGAGAAAGCTTGGGGTTCCTACCAGAACAATCTATAGCCACTGAGCATGGTTACATCGAGGACAATGACATGGGGTAACGCCTATGAGGTGACATCAGGAGAGGAGTGCAGAATCCAGGGTGATATCTGGGCTGGGCTGAGGGTGAGGGTGGGGGTGAGGTGGGGGGTGAAGTGTGATCAATGCAACATAAAATATGTAAGCATGTGGATAAAGACTCAAAGGAGACTTAGGAAAATTTAAATAGTTAAGTTAGGGTGACTGAGTTACACAAATTTATTGTACTTTCTTTTCTTTATTCTTATACTGTTATTAATAAGTATGAAACTGGGGAAAGTAGGGAGAAAAAAGGGAGAGAAGGAATATTTGAGTTAGAAAAACCTTACTCTTAGCCTTCGTTAGAATCATTTGTGAACTCTATGACTCTAAGGAACTATAGTGTGAGGGGAAATCATGGATTTTGTGTTAGACTCAAGAGGGAACCCAGTCCTTCACCAAGTGAGCAGGCTGGGGAAGCTTCACATCCCACAGGTCTTGTAATAACTAGATGAGATAATGTCTCTAAAGCACCCAGCACACAAGAGCTACTCTGAGCTCCACATTTCACATTTGTAAAATAGGGATATATTTATGCTCTCTAAGCATTAGCGTATTTAAACCATAGGGGAAGCTATTTTTTAAGCCATAGAATTATGTACCAATGCTGGGGATTTTTTAAAGATTTTATTTATTCATTTTTAGAGAGGGGGCAGGGAGGGAGAAAGAGAGGGAGAGAAACATCAATGTGTGGTTGCCTCTCGAGCTCCCCCTACTGGGGACTTGGCTCACATCCCAGGCATGTGCCCTGACTAGGAATTGAACCAGTGACCCTTTGATTCGCAGGCTGCCTCTCAATCCTCTGAGCCACACCAGCCAGGGCAACTGCCAAAGCTGTATTTATTAACCTAAATGAGAACAGATTTCAAAGGAGGAAGGTAAGGTGACTACCCAAGGGACAGGAGATGTAACCTCCCCTGCCCATGGCTCCCTTTCATGGGTCAGAGGTGTCTGAAAGTCTGCCAGTATATCTGCAACTCATGAGGTCATGATGCCTTTGAGGCATAAGGACTAATTATTAAAAAACAGTGTTTCCATGGAACAGGGAAGAGAATGGATGGTTATATTTTGAGTCTTTACCCCTAAAACAAATTTTTGATCTGGAAATAAGACTCTTCAGCCCTGAGATAGAGACCTGAAGGTATGTGGGTTCTCCAAAGACACAGAAAGAATTGGGTGAAAAGGCATAAAGGCAGTTTAGCCTGAAGGAGTTCCCTTTGGCCTCTTCCACCTTAACATGCATGTAATTGTGGTTTCAGAAAGAGAAGAGAAAGAAAATTGGACAAAAAAAAAAAGTATATGAGGGCATAATGACTGAGGGTTTTCAAGTGTGGCAATAAACATCAAGCTTCAGATGCAAGAAGTGCTATAAATCAAAAGTAGAATTAACCACAAAGGAAACCAACCTGGGCACATCATAATAAAATTGCAAACATATATACAAATTAGTATTTATTGATAAAATTTGATACATATACATCCATGTGGCCAAGACCCAGAACAAAATGCAGAACACTCCCATTCCTTTTGAAAGTTTCTTTGTGCCCCCTTCTACTCAACCCCCCTACCCAGAGGAAAACACTATTTAATTTCTATTACCATAGATAGGTTTTGTCTGTTCTTAAACTACATTAAAATGAGATCATACAGTATGATGTTGAATAAGAGTGGTGAAAGCAGACTCACTTGTCTTGTGCCCGATCTTAAGGGAAACACTTTTAATTTTTGCCCATTGAGTATTATATTGGCAGTAGGTTTCTCATGAATGACCTTTTTTATGTTGAGGTATGCTCCCTCTATTCCCATTTTGCTGAGTGTTTTTATCATAAATGGCTGCTGCATTTTATCAAATGCTTTTTCAGCATCTATTGATATGATCATGTGATTTTGTCCATCATTTTGTTTATATGACATATTATGTTTATTGATTTGTGAATATTGTACCATCCTTTCATTCCTGTGGTAAACTCCACTTGATTGTGGTGTATAATCTTTTTAATGTATTGCTGAATCTGGATTGCCAATATTTTGTTGAGGGTTTTAGCATCTATGTTCATCAGAGATATTGGCCTGTAATTTTCTTTCTTTGTTGTGTCTTTATCTGGTTTCGGAATTAGGACAATACTGGCCTCATAAAAAGAGTTTAGAACCCTACTGCACTGTTGGTGGGAATGCAGACTGGTGCAACCACTGTGGAAAACAGTGTGGAATTTCCTCAAAAAATTAAAAACGGAACTATCTTATGACTCAGCAATTCCACTGTTGGGAATATACCCTAAGAATCCAGAAACACCAATTCAGAAGAACTTATGCACCCCTATGTTCATAGCAGTGCTATTTACAATAGCCAAGTGTTAGAAACAGCCTAAGTGCCCATCAGTAGATGAGTAAATTAAAAAACTGTGGTACATTTACACAATGGAATACTACTCAGCAGAAAAAAGGAATTCCTACCATTTGCAACAGCATAGGTGGAACTGGAGATCATTATGCTGAGTGAAATAAACCAATCGGTGAAAGACAAACACCATATGATCTCACTTATAACTGGGGTCTAATGAACAAAATAAACTAATGAGCAAAATAGAACCAGAGACATGGAAACATGGAACAGACTGACAGCTTTAGGAGGGGAAGAGGGAGGGGGAAATGGTGACAGCAAGGAAAAGGGATTAGTCAAAGAACATGTATGATGACCCACGGACATGGACAACAAAGTGGGGATTGACGGAGGGAGTGAGGGGTTGGCTGAGTGGAGCAGAGTAAAGGGGAGAAATTGGGGATATCCCTAACAGAATAAACAATAGAAAAAAGTTCAGAGGGCATAAAGTAACAGGCAGGTAGAACTAAGTCTGAGATGTGCATATCTACTTTTTAAATATGCTGAATTTCATTTGACAGCTCAGATTGGCAGATAGATAGGTAGCTGTGAGAGCTCACAAAGATGAATTTCCCCACTGCTATATTGCTTTTCTGAAAGCTCCATGTACGTGCACGCGGTTGTATACTTGCAAATCTTATTCTACAAAAGCAGAATAAAGTGTGTCCAATTGGCACTTCCATTAAAAAAAATAA
Source organism: Micronycteris hirsuta (assembly GCA_004026765.1). NCBI lineage: Eukaryota > Metazoa > Chordata > Mammalia > Chiroptera > Phyllostomidae > Micronycteris > Micronycteris hirsuta. The sequence goes on from PVJI01032395.1 coordinate 12,218, forward strand.
AATTAGATCATACAGTAGATACTCTAGAATCTGTCTTTTTT
>PVJI01032396.1:0-12239 GCA_004026765.1 Micronycteris hirsuta
GTGATGTTGCTTTCGATCATCTAGTATTGTCTGATTTCTCCATGTGTAGTTACTGTTTTCTCTTGGCGCTCCCAAGCAACTTGTAGAGAAACACTCAAGTATCTAGCTCCTCATCAAAATTTATGCCTACATCTAGCGTTAATTGATCCCTACCTAAACCAGTCTCTGTAACAATGCCTGAGAAGTGATGCCTTTCCAGCTCTAGCACAATGTCCACATTTGTCAATTGTCAGTCAGCATTCTGCTGTAAGCAAGAACTCCCTTCTCTCTCATTTATTAATAGGGAGCATGGATTCGTGGGTTCCTGTTTTGTTTCCCAGTGGTTTGTGAGTCATCATTGTACTCAATTACTTTCATGCTCATGTTGTCCCAGACTTGACCAACTGCCCCCCTGAGCTGGCTGCCTCTACCGCTTTTTGAGCACTTCCCTACTGAGATATTCTAGGCTCCCCTTGTGCCCATCCTACCCACTCCCTGGAATCAGCCACTTGACCAAGGACCCCTGGTGCTTTTTAGCGGAGAATGGTATTAGAGACCAATATCTGAGCACTAGATGTGCTCATTGCTTCTAGGATGATTTTGCTGCTGGGCACTTCCAGCAGTCAGAGCTAGGAAATATATGTACGTACAGTATATATGCCTAAAACAAACATACATGCGGATATACTTACCCACATGCCAAATGCACATGCAAATTTGCATGCATACACATGTAGCCCATTCTCCTTATTTGCATTAGTTGTGTTCCATAAAGCTGCCACAGACACTGAATTACAGATACTGGAGCATTGCTAAAAGAGGCGCAGACAGGGTTAGGTTCCTGCAAGCCTCCATTCCCAACATTTTCATTAACTGATCAATACATAACTTTGTTTTATATGTGTTTGCTTAGAGACATCTCATTTAGTATATTTTGGTGATTCATCAACATTGAGTTCATGGCCAATAGCACTATATTTCATGCCTTAACTAAGTTTATCTAATATGTTTTTTCTCCGTAAGTCACATCACAGCCTTCTTGGACTTAGGAACACTGGACAGCACTTCAGCACTGCACTTAGGGGTCATTTCAATCAGCAAAATCGCCGACAAAAAGCACAAAAATGGGGGAAATACGGCACTAAATAGACTGTGAAAAGGACACTTGTTTATGGTGTGAGAGTTGAAGCCAGAAGGCAGAGGGATGTCTGTGCCAGCCTCACTGAAAACGTGCAAGTCAGGTGACTCAAAGTTTTTGCTGCTTTGTGCATGTCTGCAAACGACCACAAAACTGGTGTAAGTATTGATTTTGGGGTTACAATTTTTTTTTGGTAAGTAGAGGCATCTTGTGATCATGAGGATTAACTACATATTTTAGAAATCATAAGTTCCCACTGACACCTCCAATTCCAATTCATCCCCCAGAGTTCGTTCTTGCCTCTCCCATTCCATATCTGTACGCCCCTCTTCCACAGAGAGAATCCTGGCTGCCAAACATCAACACATTTACTTTTCATTCCATCCTATTATATATCTAAAAATTGTTTCAGAATGGCTTCTTTCATTGGCTACACAAACAAATCTACTAAAAAGAGCTCAGCATATTTGTAGCTCTCCTACCCTGCCAAATAACACAGGCCCTTAAATAACGCCATTTTGCTCAGCGTCATTTTGTTAGAACATTGATGAGATGCCTAGGAACTTAACTCTTGCTTACACCAATTAGCCTACGGTAAAATTGGCTTCGTTATATGTAGTTTCACTTAAAGACATAAAACCTATAGACAACATTAAGTCTCACTGTACTGTATTTATGCTTTCTGGATTGGTTCTTCCTCTTTCTCTCCTTCAGTATAATTATGGTATTCACTGGATATACAATTGAGTTATTTTTTTCAATTTGCTTTCAGTTTCATGTATTTTTTTAAAAGATTTTATTTTTATTTATTTTTAGAGAGAGAGGGGAAGGGAGGGAGAAAGAGAGGGAGATAAACAGCAATGTATGGTTGCCTCTCACATGGCCCTCACAGGGACCTGGCACGCAACCCAGGCATGTGCCCCGACTGGGAAACGAACCGGGACCGCTTGGTTCCCAGCCCTTGCTCAATCCACTGAGCTACACCAGCCAGGCAGTTTCATGTATTTTTTTCCATCTTGTCTCTCATCATTAATTTTATTACGTGAATACAGAACATTAACATGTTTCCAAAAGTCAGACCTATATAAAAAATCCCACTAAGAGTAATTTCACTGTTTCATATCCCTTTAACCCCATACCTCCTTACCTCCCGTAGGCAGTCAGCTTCATTGTTTATTGGTTGATTTCCCTATGTTTTCTTTCTTTTTAAAAAATATTTCACTTATTTTTAGAGAAAGAGGAAGAGAGGGAGAAAGATGGGGAGAGAAACATCAATGTGCGGTTGGTTGCCTCTTGCGCACCCCCTACTGGGGACCTGGCCCGCAGCCCAGACATGTGCCCTGACTGGGAATTGAACCAGTGACCCTTTGCTTTGCAGTCTGGTGCTCAATCCACTGAGCCACACCAGCCAGGGCCTATGTTTTCTTTTTGAAGATAAGCAGATATGTGTATGTTTTGTTATTTTCCTCCTTATACAAAACATAGCTTACCACATATGTTCTTTTGCATTTTGCTTTTTTTAGTGGTCTCCCAGAAATCACTCCATATTGGTGCATAGATATCTTCCATGTTCCTTTTTTAACTTTCCCATTTCATGTGTGTATGTACATTTAACTGGTCTCCTGTGCTTACACGTGTATTTTCATATTGTTGGAGAGAGATCTTCAGAATAGGTATTTATACACTATAAGAGATTTGAGATTTCATACTAATTGCCAAGTTGCCTTCCTGAAAGCTGTGTTAAGTAATAATTCCAGTTCTGGTGCTTTAGACCATATCATCTTTTCAAAAAATAAAAATAGACTTATTGACATTAGTAGAATATTTAGTAATGTAGAATTGAGATTTCTTCCTTTCTCTCTAAGGCAAGAGCATCTGTCCGCTGCTTCTCTGTCTAGGTAAGACCAAAAATTCAGCTTGGAGCAGAGTTTTTCCGGTAGCGAGAGTCTTGTTACAGTGAGTGCAATAATGTAAGTGAATAAAATGTTGTGTCCATCTCCTAGTATATTTGTTTGCATAAGCAGCAAAGCTGTCTTAATACAGTATCTCAAGTGAAATACATTGAGATTATGCTTTATCAATGGTAAATAATCATCATCCTCACTATTGCTTAGTGTTCATAAAGGCACATCAAAAACAGGCATGCTGCAGCATAGGGATCAATGAGAGCCTGGGCATTGTTGGGGTGGGGGGGACGCCTAAATAAAAGTTACCGCATCAGAGGTCTAAAGCCCAATGTATAAAGTTGCTCTGTGTTTTTAAACGCTCCAGGCTTAGTTCAGCACAACAGATTTGTGTGGTCTTCCTTTATTCCTTTCTGCCTTTGATCCAGGTGCATTCCAAATGCTTTCATTACTGTCCCCAAAAGGTCTGATTTATTATCACCCTCTGTCTGCCTCTACTGACCTGATAAATAACTCCCTTTCTCCAGATCACAGTGTCTCATTCTATTTTCAGACATGACAGTAATTAGGTCATTTGTTTTGGTTCAGGACCTGGCAACAGACCCTCTTTCCTTAATAATAATTTTTTATAGGAAGCCAAACAAATTCAAAACTATTATGCTTGTTATCATCATATGATTGTATCATTCAAGCATTAATTTTCCTGCAATAATTTTTCAGATCATTACATTTTGGTTATCTCATAATCCTGATTATGTGACGTACTCTTTTGATGAAACTCTATGTGTACCTGCAGCCTCTAATCTTATTTTTTAATATGATTTAGGTTGATTTTATTACCATTCTAGAAACAGATACACATTAGAGGAAAATTAGAAGCATAATTGGCACAACAGGTTCTCAATATCACGATGCATTAAATTGGGAGGCAATTTATCATAAGTAGGAAAAGTTCAAGTGGTGGCAATGACCAAACGTCTTGAAGAGGTATGATTGTATCTTAATGTCTAGAACAAAGAAAACTCATCTGTTACTACCCTGAATAGAGTTGAGTTCACAGGATCCATTTTCAATAGTGAAGCATGTAGATTATTCAGGGATTGGTTTAAAAAATGTTTACTTTCCAAATTAATACAACACATGAGTCATTGTATCTGCCATGATGGGGGGTGAGTAGCCGCATTTGGAACTCTCTCGGGGCACTGCAGTAGCTGCAGAAGTTTAATTTTCTCTGGCAAATTTCTGAGGAAATGATTGTGAGCAGAGAAAGTGTGTTGTGTAGTGAAAGGAAAAGATGTGGTTCCATAGGGTTGCTCTCATTCATTCAATAGATATCTAGAAGTATTTTATTCATTCATTCATTTATTCATTCCACAAGTAATCATTGAGTGTTTATAGTGCCAAGAAGTGCTCTACAAAATAAACAAACAAAATTGAAGCAGACTCTCACTGACACAGAGTGGACTGGTGGTTGCCAGGGCGAAGAGGGGTTAGGGACCTGGGTGATAAAGGTGAGGATATTAAGAAGTCCTAATTGGTGGTTACCAAAAAGTTATGAGATGTAAAATACAGCATAGGGAATATAGTCAATAATATAGTGATAACTATGTGTGGTGCCAGGTGGGTACTGGAAATATCAGGGGAACACTTTGTAAAGTATATGATTGCCTAACCTGAAACTAATACAAAATAATACTGAAAGTCAGCTGTAATTAAAAAATACAAAAAAAAAAACCAACAAAAAAATAAAAAAAAAATAAGATGTACTCTAGTCACTGGAGATAGGGTGATAAACAGAGTGACAAGATCCTTATTGGGAAAGACAGACCAGTTGGGGCTTTGAGGGCTGGGTGAAAAAAGTGAAAGGATTAATAAATTCAAATTGGCAGTTACCGCGCAGTCACAGGGATGTCAATGAGAGCATAGGGAATACAGTCAGTAATGTTGTAATGACTGTGTATGGAGCCAAGTGGGTACCGGAAATATTGGGGGGACCACTATTGTAATGTATACGATTGAATAACCACTATGCTGTACACCTGCAACTAATACAAAATAATATTGAATGTAAACTATAATTGAAAAAAAAAGAATAAAGAGGGTACAATACTTAACTCCAAAAAAGACAGACCAATAGACATTAGCGGACAGAAAAAAATCAGATAAAGTTTTGATAAGCTTAGGGCTGGGAGTGCAATTTGTGTGTTTGATCATATACACACTGAGCAGAGAATTAAAGTAGATGGTGTGTTGCAGAGTGACAGCGCACCTCTTAGACCAGCTGGCTGAGGTGTGCTCGCGGAGGTGGCGTGCTGGAATCTGGGATGTGATGGTCGAGCTGCAAGCAACCGTGTGAGATTCAGGGAAACACATTCCGTGAAAACGAGGGCTCAGTGCCAAAATCCAAAGGCAAGAAGAAGCTTAGTGGGCTGAAAGGACAAGAGAAGGCAGTGCAGCTGGGGGGCCGAGGCTAAGGAGCACTGCGCAGGAGGGGAGGTCGCAGGATGCGGAAGGATCAGAAAATGGGGACTTTGGACTTGCGCTTCTTGTTGCTGACACCGAGGTGCCTACCCTGTAACCACCCGTCCCCATTTCTTCCCTTTCTAACCGGACTACAATTTTGTTTGAGGTTGCGTTGCATCCAATTTAAAAACCCTTAATTTCCCCCAAATCCCTCGTGGCTAATAGTGGTTCTCGTTAATAGTGTGCATCCAGAAATCTGATGGGAAGAGCTTCTTTTCCAGAAGAAAAAGGAAAACTCCCAGGCCGCCATGGGCGCTTTGCCTGGCTCTGTCTTCTAAGGGCAGACCGTCCTGCCAGTGTTCGCCCGGGGCTTCGGAGTGGACAGCTATGTCTTCTGGGTGAACAAAACCTTTGCGATTAGTATAACTGACCCTCTGTCTCTAATGATGCTTCTTATCTTAACATTGGTTCTGTCTGATATTAGCATAGCTATACCAATTTTCTTTCAGTTAATGTTTAGGAGGTGCATCTCTTTCCATTGTTGTACCTTCAACCTTTTTGCATTATTATATTCAGCTTATGTCTTTTGCAAACAGCATGTCATTGGAATTCTTCATGCAGTCTGGCAATCTTTGGCTTTTAACTGAAGTATTATTCCATTCACACTTAAAGTAATTATTGATGTACCAATATCTAACATCTTACTATTTGCTCTGTTTTTCCTACCTGAACCTTATTACTGGGTTGGCCAAAAGTTTAGTTTTTTTCCCATGAAATAAAAGACACATTTTTTAATTTTCACCAATAATTTTATTGATTTTAATATTTTGATTATGTTGGTTATCTCCTGCATAGTATAATACTGATTGTTCTCAATTAATGACTCTATTTGATCGCTATCAACTTCGACTGGTCTACTCGATGGTGGAGCCTGTCCAGCAAGAAATCTCCAGCACAAAACTTCGCAAACCACTTTTGACACTTTCGATCAGTCACAGCACCTTCTCCATACACTGCACAAATCTTTTTTTTTTTTTGCATTTCAGTTGCGTTTTTACATTTCTTGAAATAATAAAGCATAATATGCCAAAAATGTTGCTTATTTTCTTCCATCTTCAGTATTAAAATGGCTGCACAAAAATTCACCAATTTTGATAAGTTTTTGTAAATGCACATGGATATGACAGCTGTCACAATACAATCTAACAAAATTGTTCTGAATGAAGTTAAAGACAGCTAAGCGCTACTAGAGCCATCTTATGGAAAAACAAACTTTTTGGCTACCCCAATACTGTCTCTTGACTTTCTTGTCAACTTTTGGGTTGATAAAATATTTTTAATCATTCCTTTCCTCTCCTTCTATTTGCTTGTTAATTGTAGATTATCTTTTTATTCTTTTGGTGGATACCCTAGATGTTACAATGAACATCCTTAACTTACTGAAAACCAATATATATTAGTTCTTTTTACCGCATCCCAGACACACGCTCTCCTAGGATCCCCTACCTCCATTTACCTCCATCCAATGTATGTGCTGTTGTTTTCACACATTTTAATTTCATGGAGAGAGACCCACCTCTTAACGTTTTTAGGACTCAGAGAAAGAGTACAAATGGAGGCCCGTACAGTGTATATCTAGACAGTTTAAAGTATAAGTCAAGCCAACAAATCATTGAATAAAATGTGTGCAATTGTTCTATATTCACTAATAATGCTTTATAACAATTTGGAAGGCCAAATTGAAACTTATAATTTTAAATTAAAATTTAGAACTCTTCTGTAAATGTGCCAAATATTTGCCAACAGCAGAGCAGATAAATAAATCAGTCTATATTCATATAATTGAATACTAAGCAGCAATGAAGATAAATATTATAACTATTGCTTGAGATGAAATATCAATGAATCTCACAAACATAATGCTACCAGCAGCCAGATCAAAAGAATCCGTAGTGCATGTGTACATTTGTATAAAAGAGTTCAAAAATAGACAAAAGTAACTTATGGTGAGTACTGGTTACCGGAGGGTAAGAACTGGGAAAGGGCAAGAGCGGGGCTGGCAGGCAGCATTCTGTTCTGACTTGAGTGCGGTTCCACGGGCATGTGCCACTTGTTGTAATTTGTCAAGCTTGTGCCATTTTAAAAAGATAAAGAGAGAAACATTTCTTTGGCCACCGTTGGGAGTAACTAGAACATCAATTCCTTTACCTGAAAATTGGCAACTAAGGAGGGAAACAAACAATTAACCACAGGCTGTATTTCAGTGTAATTAAATAGCCCTACTTGCAGAAGGAAAGTCTTTCTTTACCAATGATTTCCAATGAATAAATGTGGCATTAACAATAAACTTAGCAAACGTCCAATTTACAAGAAGTGTGGATGATAGAAGGAAGAGTTAAATGACCCCGTGAGGTTACAAACCTAGATTGTGGGAACTTCTGTAGGACAATAGACCTATTTCTTCAGTAAGTCAATTGCATGAAAAAAGAGTGAGGAATTGCTCTAGATTAAAAGAACTTTGCCCTGCCTGGTGCAGCTCAGTTGGTTGAGCGTTATCTATCTAAGCGAAAGGTCGCCAGTTTGATTCTCGGTCAAGGCACATGCCTGGGTTGCGGGCCTGGTCCCTGGTTGGGGCGTGAGCGAGAGGCAACTGATCCACGTATCTCTCCCACATCGGTGTTTCTTTCCCTGTCTTTCTCCCTTCCTTCTACTCTCTCTAAAGATAAATAATAAAATCTTTTTAAAAAGAACTTTAAGAGACCTAAGAACCAAATGCAGTCCTTAACCTTGCGTGGATACTGATTTTAAAAAAACCAACTGGAAAAAGAAAGTTTAGAGATGAACCCAAAGCATATAAGGATAGTATCTTAGACCTGAAGCCCAGCAAACAATAAAATGAGTAGATGAAGAGAGTGTGGTAAAATCTTAAGTGTTGAATGCAGTTTAAACATTTTCATATTAGCTGTCTAGATGATTTTATAGCTAATAGGTTTATAGGTATAGCTATAGCTTACAGGTTTTAAAGATCTGGCCTTAAAATATTTCTAATATTATTTAAATAGCCATGGCCTCAAAAAAAGATGAAAACTCCCCAATTCATTTTATGAAGGTAGCATGACTTGAAAAAATTTTTTGAAGTATAATATGCATAAAGAAAAGTTTACAGTTGTGAAATGTATAGCTTGAGGAATTTTTGCATACTGAACACATTTGAGTACACAGATTTAAAAAACCCAGTGTATTATGAGACCCCCAGAAATCTCCCTCAGGCCCATTTCTAGAGAGTCTCTCCTGCTGAAGATATCCACTATGCTGAAGCCAAAATCTGATTTAGAAATAGTGCAAAAAATGAAAACTACAGAATAATTTCACTTATATAGAGGCAAATTTTAAAAATAAAATAGTAGGAAATCGAATCTCAAAATATATTTTAACACCGACACAATCATACACACGTATCATTAAGAATTTAACTGCTCACTCCAGTTTCTCGTATTCCCTCTGGGCTCCTAAAAGTACATATTTGGTAGTAGTTTTTTTCAGTGGGGGCAGTAAACAACTTTGACTCTTCTATGTTCTAAAATGTATTTATTTCACCCTTATTCTTTAAAGAGAGTTTGGCTGTCTAGTGAATTCCAGACTGACGGTTGTTTTCCATCAGGGTTTCGAGCTATGACACCGTCGCCTGGCATCTATTGTCAGTGACAGCAGCACCACCGTTTCGTCCTTCACGTCGATGTCACCTGTCTTCTCTCTTTGTAGATTCTATTTTCCTTTTTTTGCTTGCTGTTCTGTCGTTTTGCCACAGTGTTTCTAGGTATAGATTTATTTTCTTGATAATCACACTCAGTGAGATTTTTCAATTCACGTTTTCATGCGTTTCTTCATCTCTGGAAAATTATCTGTCATTGTATTTTCAAACATCACCTTTTCTCCACTCTCCTTATATTCTTCTGCAACTTCCATCAGCTATGTAGTTAAGGGGGAAGTGAACGGGGCAGTGAAGGGATATAAAGGGTAATGGACGGTAGAATGAACTCTCATAATTTCCTCCTTTATCTTACTGTGTTGTGATCTGGAAGCTTCTTTCTCAGTGCTGTCTTCCAACTCATTCATCCTCTCTCTTCCAATTTATCCAGTATACCTTTGAGATAATTTGTTGAGGGTTATTAATATTATTTTATTATCAATGACCGCATTTTTCATTTCCAAGATGTCTAATTTGTTCTTTTTCAAATCATCCCATTCTTATTTCATAGATGCTCCCTCCTTCCTCATGTCTTTCAGCTGTTAACATATTATTGTTAACTTCTCAGATTGAGCTCCATATTCTCAAGGTGTTAATTCTTCCATTTGTTCAATTTACCAACTATTTTTTATGACTTTTTCATGTGCTTAAAAGTTTTAGAGAGCTATTCTTGTTTGTGTGTTCCCCTTCACACACACCCTAGCAGGTCAGCTTGGATCTTTCACTCCATACTAGTGGTTTAATTTCAGGTCTTACATGCGTATCATATAGACTCAGTTCCTACGTTCCACGCTGCCTCTACTTCTTTACTTTTTGTGTATGAATTTGATGTTTTCCAAAGCAAAGTCTACATCCAAAATATTTTAATAAACTACATATCCCATTAAGAAGAAGTAGTTACACTTTTTGGATAATCAACCTGAGAACAAATGACCAAGGACCTATAAACGAGTGGGGGGGAAATAGCATCATGCATTTCCCTGCTCTCTACAAATCTCTTCTCACTGTTGTATGGTATGTTTGTAAATGAATTTGCAGTTTTGTGTTTCCACGTTGTGATCCCCTTATAATATTTCCATTCCAGATCCCTTAGATCCATGAACTGTTTTTCTGAAAAGAATCATATTTTCAAAGAATCACATGGTGGTGTCATTTAAGTGATTCAGTGATTCAGAGGTACTTCGTGACAGAATAAACCTTTGATGAATTTGAGTCTCCTCCCTTTTGGTATAAAGCCTTTTCTGAATCTTCATAAACCAAGGGGGAAACTGTGGTGTCCCCCTCATTTAAAGCCCTCCTCCAAATAGAATGTTGGGTGGGGCTGGCTAACTGGGCGGGAGAGGGCCCTGCACGGCCAGAGCAGGTAGAGAGAGTGTCTCGTTTGGTACTGGGAAACTAAGAATGTGCAGTGGAGAGACCTGCAGAGCACTGAGGTCAACAGGGAGGAGAAAAGGATCCTAGTCGGTGGTTAAAACAGGGAGGAAGATTTATCAGAAGTACATATATTGCCAGTGCCATCGTTTCCAAGATGCTTGTGTAAGCCCTGAATATAGAAGGACAGTGGCTTCTGGTCAAGATGGAGGCATAAGTAACATGCTCCAGCCCTGGCGGGTGTAGCTCAGCAGATTGAGCGCAGGCCGGGAACCAAAGGGTCCTGGTTCGATTCCCAATCAGGGCACATGCCTGGGTTGCGGGCCAGGTCCCCAGTGAGGGCCATGTGAGAGGCAACCACACATGATGTTTCTCTCCCTCTCTTTCCCCTCTCTCTAAAAAATAAATAAATAAATAAAATCTTAAAAAAAAAACAAAAAAAAACAAACATGCTTCGCCTTCTCATACAACTACAGAAAAAAATCACAACTGGACTACAAAACAAGTAATACCCAGAATCATCAGAAAATCAAGCTGTATAGAAGTCCAACAACCAAGGATTTAAAGAAGCCACATTCATCCAGATGGGTAGGAGGTGCAGAGCCATGAAGTGGCTCAAAGAGGTGGAGGAATGGGTGGTCCCACATTCATGTGTGGTGGATAAAAAGCAAGAGGGATACCCAATCTGGATTACTCTATCCAGGAAAGCTATCATTTAGAATTGAAGAGCAGATAAAGTGCTTCTTAGACAAGGTAAAGTCAAAGAAGTTCATCATCACCAAGCTCTTATGTGAAATGTTAAAGGGTCCTATTTAAGAAAAGAAGAAGATCAGGACTTCCGGCAAGATGGCAGCATAGGTGAATGCGCCGTGCCTCCTCGCACAACCAAAAAAGGAAAAAACCAGAAATTTACCCAACCAAAAACAGCCAGATCTGACAGAAAATCGAATTGAGAGGAAGTCCGACAACCAAGGAATTAAAGAAGATACATTCATCCAGTTTGGTGAGCCGGGAGGAGCAGGGCGGAGGGAGAGCGCTCAGCGACCCCGCGGCGAGCTGGTGAGCAGACGGCTGGACCACAGTTGGAGGGGCGGTTCCCACGGGGCTGCAGCACTCTGAGACGGGAGTGCCTGACATAAGCGCGGGCAGACAAACCGGGAGAGAAAGCAGGGCGCAACCCATCTGTGCAGATTGAAAGCACCTGTGGGGGTGGATTCCGCGGCGGGAGGAACTACCAGCCTCACAGGAGAGTTCACTGGGGAGACCCACGGGGGATTGGAGCTGTGCAGCCCGTCCACCGACCCCGGAGCGAACCCCGGAGCCAGCGCAGAGGGGCTCGAATTGCTTGCAGGAGGCGGTGTGGGTGCGGAGAGCGGAGCAGGCGCCATTGTGCTCTCAGGTCCCGCCCCCACAGGCTACGTCACAACACAGCGACCAGGAGTTTCCCTGCCCAGGTGTACCCCAAGGGTCCACCCTCCTCACAGTAACAGGCTCATCGAGGGAAAAAAAAATGGCCCAAAGAAAGGAACAGATCAAAGCTCCAAAACTGACCGACCAAGAGATAGCCAACCTATCAGATGCACAGTTTAAAACCCTAGTAATCAGGATGCTCACAGAATTTGACGAAAAATTATCG
>PVJI01032397.1:0-12244 GCA_004026765.1 Micronycteris hirsuta
AAAAAAAAAGGTTTTTTAAAGAGGTTTCACTGGTTGAAAAGCTGCATATGAACAACAGAACACTCCAGACTAAAATGCCTTAAAATTACTCAGATGCACTGATATATTTCTGTTTACTCATTTTTAATAATTTCTTTACCAGGATCCTTGCATTCCCAAACAGAGTGCACCCCACCTCCCATGCCTTGCATCCATCCTTTGTGTGGTCACCATTGCGTTTGTATAGAACCGTGGCTACCAACCTTGGCTACACGTTACACTTATCTGGGGGGACTTTTAAGAAAGTGATCCCTCTGGCCCTGACTGTGTGGTTCAGTGGGTTGGGTACCCTCTTGTGAATTGAAAGAAAGGTTGCCAAGTTTGGTGCTCGGCCAGGGCACATGCCTGGGCTGTGGGCCAGGTCCCTGGTTGGGAGTGTGCAAGAAGCAACAGATCGATGTTTCTCTCTAGCACATTGATGTTTCTCTCTTTTTTTCCCTCCCTTCCTCTCTCTCTAAAAATAAGTAAAATCTTAAAAAAAAAAACAACAAAAAACAAAAACCCACTGATCCCTCTCTTCTACTCCCATCTCCATAAATTAAAAAGAAGCTTTAGGGTTAGAGACCAGGCATCTCTATTTTTGAAACGTTTACCAGCTGATTCTGATGCAGAGTGGCGACTGAGTTATAAATACAAAGGGGGAAAAAAAGAAGGTAGATAACAGAGACTCCGTCTGTTCTTTTGTTCTTAGATTGCCTTTAATTTTCCTCCCCAAGATCTAAGCTAAACTGAGTAACCTATCTCATGAAAGAGTGTAAGTGTTTAATATCTTGGCTCAAATGGATTTTGCAAGTAAAAGTAAAGCTTTATGAAACTTCAAAAGACTCTGGTAACACTGAAATACTTGTGTAAGCAGCTGGTCCTCTACTGTGATTTCTGAATAAGTCCCTCATATGTACCTTTTGCACTTGAATGCAGAGAAAGCTTCTGACAGCTCTTTTCACTGTGGTTGGGGGCAAGAGCCAGTTGTGGAGAGAGTAACATCGCTAACTTAAGGAAGGATCGTAAAGAGTGATTTCTAAGAAAGAAGTGATAAAACAACAGGTGGGTCAGTGACCTCTGTCTCCAACCCAGACTGCGCCACACCTAAATCTGTGCCTGTTGCAGATAATATGTGGTGGCCACTCAAGTCCTCTCCAGCACACTTTTTAAAACTATAATATGATTTAGGCTAGCCGAGGAATGTGCTCACTAAGTGTATTTGGAAAAAGCTTAATAACCCACAAATTAAATAATCAGCAGCAACAGAAGTAGTGCCAGTCATAGCAATGGAAAAAGAGTTGCTTAGCATCGATAGTCAGAATAATGTGGGAAAAAGCTAAAGGGCGGAATATGGAAAGTGGAAAGAGCACAGGAATCGAGCTGGAAGCCCTAGATTCTGATTCTGGCTTTGCCACTATTTGGCAAATCATGTTAATCCCTGAGCCTCGGTTTTATGATTTAAGTCTGACAGGGGTGTCCAACCTTTTGGTGTCTCTGGGCCACACTGGAAGAAGAAGAGTTGTCTTGGGCCACACAGTAAATATACAAACACTAACGAAAACTGATGAGCAACAGTAAGGTTTTAAGTAAATTTATGATTTTGTGTTGGGCCACATTCATAAGCATTCTGGACCATATGTGGCCCATGGGCCACAGGTTGGACATCCCTGAAAGAAATGAGTGAGCTAGTTCAAGCCCTGGGCTTATTGTTGCAGGTGTATTCCCAATATTGCAATGCCCAACTTGTAATTTAAAAAATCTATTTAAGCCCTGGCTGTTGTGGCTCAGTGGGTTGAATGCCGACCTACAACCCAAAAGGTTGCTGGTTCAATTCCCAGTCAGGGCACCTGCCTGGGCTGAGGGCCAGGTCCCCAGCTGGGGGTGTGCAAGAGGCAACTGATTGGTATGTCTCTCATGCATTGATGTTTCTCTCCCTTTCTCCATCTCTTTTCTCTCTCTAAAAATAAATAAATACATAAACAAACAAATAAATCTTTAAAAAACACTTTATTAAAAATCTATTTGTCATATTTACAAATACTATAAAAGAGTGAATTTGTTTTTCCATTTTATATTGTACATGACTATTTCTAGAATAATTTCACAATTTGCTCATCATTTCACTGTAAATTGTATGCAATGTCAGAAAAATAGCCTCCTTAGTTTCTGAAAGGGGCTAATAACTACTTTCAGCGTCTCGGTTGCATCACGGGGAGCTCAGCTCCGTTATTTGGCGTTTTGTCAGGACTTGCATTAGATGTTGTCATGCAGTGCAACAGAGTCACGTGAACTACAGAAAAAGCTCCGCCTTTTCTAGTAAACACACAAAGTAATGGCACTCCTTGGCATATGTGGGTAGGTGGTATTTCATTGAACAATAACAGGATCTTTTAGCAAAGTGTTTCTGTGATGATTCAATTCCTGAAGCTTTCTTTTGCTTTACAATGTCAGGGTGTGTCCATCTCTTGCTATAAATATCGTATTTCCTGACTTAAAGAAGGACTAAATATGTTATATTCCCCAAAGTAGATACTCTCCTTTCCATATGTGGAGTGAGTAAGCTATAGGAGATGGCTTTGGCAGGTGGAAACAAGTGGGACCCAGAGGTGGAGTCACAGAACCGCCTTTGATCTTATGCAGAAGGGATGGAAAACACTAAGCAGCCATTTATTTCCTGGTGAGTCAGAGTGGACACTCTGTGGATGGACTTTGTACAGCAGTTGTCACGAGTGCTGGTGACACCTTTAGTCCCATGCCCTTTATCGTGAGCATTTGTTGCTTGTACTAAAATAATTGGAAATTGGTGAATAACAGCAATCAAAGCTTTCTTGCACACCTGCCTGCAGTCCTGTGTGCACAGCACAATTTTAGCCATTTGTGGTTTTTAACTAGATACCCAGTTATTGGTAATGATGTGTTTAATTTCACACATGTGCAAATTTCATTTTTGAACAAAGGACTTGGACTCAGTTTACATGTTTACCTAAAATAGGCACAATCAGGTTATTGGTGGTCCTACTTAAACAAACAAATGCATATCTTTCCTACTAGATATATATATAGAGAGAACCCTCTACTGTCTAATAATTTTTCTAATATACACACATTATGATGTTGTAGACAGGATTTCAGCTTGTGATAGATCAATCTTGGCCTAAATCCAAAGGAGATGATTTAATTAAACAATCAAAACATCCTCAACTAATCATGGATTGTAGTATAAAGTAATCACCTTGAAAAGACTCTCCATGCTCCCCAGGAGAATATAAAACAATACCGATGACTAATTAATTAATTATCATCTGGCTAATGCCTGGCTCTGCTTTTCCATATAAAATGATTGTGGATACAAAAAAGCAAGTGTCCTTTAGAGTTAACAGTATATTTAACTTCCAGTGCCATAGACCATTTCAAATGAGAAAAATCTTTAAAATTTCAGTCACTGTTTTTTTTTCAAGGTCAAAGAGTTTAATACAAAAAAGATAGAGTTTAAGTGTCAAAGTAAAACTCATTGTATTCTACAAATTATATGGATCCAGTGCTTTTGGCGAGTACTCTTAAAATTTTCTCTGGCTTTACCAATTTGAGAGTCATTTTTAATTGATAAATATTGTCTTGATTTGCAGAAATGTGGTTAAATGATTTCTAAAGTCACTTTGATAATAAGAGTGCCATCTCACCGGACACTTACTGCTAAAAGGTTGATATGCAGTTTTTATGCCGGCCTGTGGTTTCAATTTCCAGCTATCAGAGAAGCGCCCTATAATTGGCAAAGGGAGGGAGGGGGTGGTAGGTAGGTAGATTTTTCATGTCTTATCTTGTGATACATTCTGCAGCAGTAACACTGCTATCTTCTAAATAGATCTTTTGAAGGCAGAAAAAGGAAACACCCAGAGAGAAAGCTGTGTAAACTAGGGACTGCCTTCTCGTTCCTTGTGGCTTTGTCCTTTTGGAAAGTCTGCAGGACTGCTCTTCCTGGTATCAGATCAAAACAAAGGTATGAGGACTGACTGTGTGATTTGGGGAGTTAGTTACAGAAGCAGCTCTGGCATCTGTTACTTCCACTCTGTTGTCCATTACTTCTGTTAGTGGCAGCAGACATTTGATTAACTACTGAGATGCGGAGTTAGTTGAAGGAGATCCAAGGTGGATTGTGAAGTAAATCACATAGGCAAATCTCCATTTCAACTTCGCCTCACCTAGTCCTCGGTTTCCAGATTCCCGGCAGGCTGGCGGCTGGAGGTCTTTGCCACAGTGGCAGGAGAGGCTCCAATTATTTTAAGAACAAATGATTTTAAAATGCACATTATAATAGCTTGAATATGTATCATTTTTGTACATCATTTTTTGGAAGAATTAAAAGCAAATATCCCTTCCCACCAAAAATCGAAGTCTGTCCAGAAGGTATCCAGCCATGTAATATGAAAAATAGAGACATTTATTGAAGAAGATACAAGAAGTATTGTACATAAGACAATGACACCTCAGTCCCCTTCAAAGTAGGCACCTTGGGACCTCACACAGTTCTCCCAATCGCCATCAGCTGCCCTATCATATTTTCCTGAATCTCATCAATGGTCTGAAATCTCTTCCCTTTCAAAGGTAATTTTAGTTTTGGAGAAGCCAGAAGTTTCAGGGCACCAAATCTGGGCTGAAGGGGGGTTGACTCACCTGGATGATTTGATGTTTTGCCAAAAAACTTTGCATGAGTTGTGATGCATGAGCGGTTGTGTGGTCGTGATGAAGCTGCCAATCACCAGTTACCCATAACTGCAGCCTTCTGAATCATCCCAGCACTTTCCACAGAGGAATGTTCAAGCTTAACACAAAATTTGATGTAGATTCATTGCTCAACTCACTCAGTCATTTTGAATGCAATGTCCACACAGTACACATGCTCACTCAACAGCATCTACTGCCCCCACTGACTAGTGCAGTGAAGTCGTCAGTGTTCACGCATGTGCATTCCAGTCCACTCTCTGGGTGTCTGTAAGCTGCCAGGTTACATTAATGGTACACAAACCATTCTCGTTACAGTAACAATAGCTGGACTTTTTCTGGACGGACCTCATTGTATATACATTAGTAGATAAACTAAAAGGGAATCTTAACAGAATTAAGAAATTTCTAAATATTCCCAAATTTTAAACTTATGCACAACCATAGCAGAGAATGAGAACTACCTTATATACATTCGAAGCTTGATTTATGAACAAAATCTCCACGTAAAAAAGGGCAAAAATCCAAATATCCTACTAGGAATCAATATGTTACATATAGCATCCAACAATAAGATAACAACTGACCTGAGGAACAACTAACTACCTGAGGAGTTAACATTTACTTAGGCCAAAACACAAAAAACATTCATTTGAAACTCAATGATATATTTCATTTTCTGACTGACTTGTTTATATATCCAGGTCAGAAAAGAAGGCTATTTTCTTCTACATGGCTTACACAGGATCAGATGTTACAGCCAGAAGTTACTGTTAAGAGTACCTTGTAGTTCAAATGACTCTGAGGCCTCAAGGAGTAAATTAATTTTTAAAATTTTTTCTCTACTTATTTATTTATTGCTGTTCAAGTACAATTGTCTCCATTTTCCCCCCAACCACTCCCATCCACCCCAGCCATCTCCACCTCCCACCCTCGACCCTTCCCCCCTTTGGCTTTGTCCATGGGTCCTTTATACATGTTCCTTGATGACCCTCCCACTTCCCCTCCCCATTATTCCCCCATCTCTGGTTACTGTCAGTTTGTTCTTTATTTCACTGTCTCTGGTTATATTTTGCTTGCTTGTTTGTTTTGTTGATTAGGTTACACTTATAGGTAAGATCATATGGTATTTTTCTTTCACTGCCTGGCTTATTTCATTTAGCATAATGCTCCTCAGTTCTATCCATGCCGTTGCAAAGGGTAGAAGCCTCTTCTTTCTTTCTGCTGTGTAGTATTCCAATGTGTAAATGTACCACTTTTTTGATCTACTCATTTACTGATGGGCACTTAGGTTTGCTTTTAACACTTGGCTATTGTAACTTGTGCTGCTATGAACTTTGGGATGCATAGGTTCTTTTGAATTGATGTTTCAGGATTCTTAGGGTATAATCTTAGTAGTGAGATTGCTGGTTCAGAGGGCAGTTCCATTCTTAATTTTCTGAGGAAATTCCCTACTGTTTTCCACTGTGGCTGCACCAGTCTGCATTCCCACCAACAGTGCACTAGGGTTCCCTTTTCTCCATAACCCCACCAGCACTTGTTTGTTGATTTTGTTATGATGGCCATTCTGACCAATATGAAGTGGTAGCTCATTGTGGTTTTAATTTGCATCTTTTTGATGGCTAGTGATGCTAAGCATCTTTTCATACATCTCTGGGCCCTCTGTATATCCTCCTTGGAGAAGTGTCTGTTCAGGTCCTTTGCCCGTTTTTTTAAATTTTATTTTATTTTTTTAATTTTTTTATTCTTTTTATTTTTTTTTAAGATTTTATTTATTTATTTTTAGAGAGATGGGAAGGGGGGAGAAAGAGAGGGAGAGAAACAACAATGTATGGTTGCCTCTCACATGGCCCTCACTGGGGACCTGGCCAGCAACCCAGGCATGTGCCCTGACTGGGAATCGAACCTGGACACTTTGGTTCCCAGCCCGCGCTCAATCCACTGAGCTAAACCAGCCAAGGCCTTTGCCCATTTTTTAATTGGGTTGTTTGTCTTCCTGGAGTAGAGTCATGTGAGTTCTTTATATATTTTGGAGATCAAACCCTTGTCCAAGGTATCATTTGCAAATATATTTTCCCATACGGTTCATTCCTTTTTCATTTTGCTGATGTTTTCTTTGGCCATGCAGAAGCTTTTTATTTTGATGAAGTCCCATTTGTTTATTCTTTCCTTTACATCCCTTAACTCTAGGGGACATATTGGCAAAAATATTGCTCGTGGAACATCTGAGATTTTCCTCCCTTTGTTGTTCTGTAGGAATTTTATGGTGTCGTGACTTATATTTAAGTCTTTCATCCATCTTGAGTTTATTACTTTACTGTGAAGGGTTTGGAACTCATACCTTAGTATTTTCATTGTCAGTTCAGTGTTATTTTTCTGTAGTTGAACACATTAGAAAGCTTCCACATGTGATATTTGTCCATATTCACAAAGAGGTACAATAAAAAATGGAAGATGAAGGGAAACATTGATTATAAAACTAAGGACCAACCAATCAGCCAAATTACAGAGAAAAATTAAGTCATGGACTGGATCTCAGAACCTGAAAAGAATCAAGAAAAACATCATCTGTTTAATACCCGTACTTCCTAAAGAGCTTGGACCAAGGGTCCAAATTCTGTTTCGTTTAGTCTTTCGTTAAAGGACTAAAAACACAGAATGGAGGCATACAGTTAAGGCCAGAATTGGTCTTACTGGAAGAAAGTCTGTCATGAAATGGCACAACCTGTCTTTGTTGATTGAGAAATGGTCCAGCCAATGGGCTAGCAATAGGAGCAATGCAAAAGTTCATTGGCTCGGGACACACTCTTTTTTTACAGCCTAAAGATGAATATATACTGCTATTTAGGGTTACTTGCTTTTATAAATATTTCACTCTAGCAATATTTACATGAGGGTAAGATATGGTGACAGTTATTGACAGAGAGAAACACAAACTGATTTAGCTCATACTACATGAGCTAACTCTTCTTAATTAAATGGGAAACTTTCTCAAAACAAATACTTATTACTATTGTACAAAGTTCAATATATAACAAATGTAAAGATGCCAAGGATAATATAGATTTTAAAAAGGTGTGAAATATAAGTAACAAAATGAAAAACCATTATTAGACATGACTACATATTCCATCCCATAATCTCATAAATCAAAGCTTTTAACTGTCTGCATTTATGTATAACTATATTCTTCGTAATATGCATTCTTCCTTCTAGAGATTGTTCAATAACAGCAGGTGTAATCTGGCCACAAAGTTCACAGTGTTCTAGAAACTGAATGCATTTTTGAATAACACTGTCATGACAATAATTGTGTGTTTACACGTTTTCTAATAAGGACTAAAAGCATCTTTTCCAGTAGATTTTGCCTGGGCCATCAACACGGGAATGTACTTCTCCAGGATGTCATCATATTCATTCACTGCCTTTTTGACAGCTTCATCATCCCTACTGTGTCTTGCTTCCTGTACTTGTTTGGTGAGTCTCCGAAGCTGCTCAGTCAGAGCCTCTGCTAGCCCATCAAGCCTAATGAAAGCCTCTTCAGGAGCTGTCTGGCAAGTGATCATGGCATCCAAGAAGTCGTAGAGATAGGATGTGAGAAACTTGTAAGTCAAGTGGGCATTTTCTGCCAGGACATCTGCAGCCAGGTCAAAATACTCATACTTACAGTAGAGCAGCAACAGGTTGCCAAAGGTCTCTAGGGGGAAGGGGTTCTGTTGGAGCAAGAACTGTAGCTTTTCAAACCCTTCTGTAGGTCTGGTATCCATGTTCATTAGTGCCTGGTTGTGCAGGGTCACAGGATCCAACTCTTCCTCTGCCCTGGGTGGCATGTCAGTGAGGGCTTCCTGGGCAGCCTCATGGTTTTTCAGTTGGTATTCTATGGCTGCCTTGAGGTTGAAGGCTTCTACCAGAGTAGTCTGGTGAAGGACTAAAGTTGCCAACACTGCGAACCCTAGTTACCAACACAACAAGCCAACCGGAAATGGAAGATTGGCAAGTTTTTTTTCTTTACATGCTCCCTAAGTGAATTTGTAGTAGAAGAAACTGTTAGGATTGGAAAGGAATCACCTGACCAAGGACAGTATTTCTTAAACAAATGGAACATATCCTTCAATATGCAGCATATAAACTCATATTCAAAAATCCCTTTAGATATTCCTCCAAATATGGAATGATCACTATTAACTAGGTAAATGGTAGTAGCTTGGATAATACAGATTAAAAAACACATAAATTGGAGAACATGCATTAGCATTCACAATGCTAATGCCAAATTCTTGAACAGATATGATAGTGTTTCAGCACCCAAAGATGTCTTGCTATAGAGGAACTATTCTCAGCATACTACTTCTTAGTTTATATATAGCTGTTTCTTTGAAAGAAAAAACAATCATAGCAGGAATCCCCACTGTTTATGGAAAGCTCTTAGTTTGAACAATAGAAATTGCTGTTTTTATTGTTTGAAAACTTTTGAAATCATCAATTTCATATGATTCAACCTAATACTTTTGATTTTTTCTAAGCCAGGTTGAGTTTAGTTGACAATTACATTTTTAAAAAAAGATTTTATTTATTTGTAGAGAGGGGAAGAGAGAAACACCAATGTGTGGTTGCCTCTCATGCACCCACCCCAATGGGGACCTGGCCTGCAACCCCGGCATGTGCCCTGACTGAAATCCAACCGGTGACCCTTCAGTTCGCAGGTCTGTGCTCAATCCACTAAGCTGCACCAGCTGGGGGACAGTTACATTTTTGAAGAGCAAAGAGGTAAGGTGAAGAGCAAGAGCTTTACTCCAGGTGAAATAAGCGGTAAAGCTCTTGTAGCTTACAGAAAATTAAATGCCCAAACAGAATGAATGGAGTTCGTAGTGAAAACTCCAAAACACTATTGAGAGGCCTTTGAATATGAAACTTGCACTATGAATTTACCAGTTACAATTTCAGAATCCGTTGATAGACGATCCCACCTGTTGTATGAATAAGAGAGGAGGTTGATGGGGTTATTGGAATATACAATATTTTTCCATTTCTAAGAGGATACAACATGGAACCAAACTCTAGCATTAATGTGTCCTAAATAGAAATATAAGAATTAAGAACTGAGGCTAAAGCTGTTATTAATCACTGTTAAAAATCAAATGTGAAAGCAGTATGATTATATCTTATGTTTGTATATTCAAAGTATTAACACATAGAGCAAAAGGAAACCATGGAAATTTGTCAACCATGTTTATTGTCTTCACGCCATAGCACCATTAATTTTGTTATAGCACAAAGTTTCCCCTTGAGTCTTGCATATTAAAAAACAAATTAAAAAACAAAACAAAAAGAACTCCACTTAGAACATAAGAAATTTTTGTTAGAAAAAACATTACAACTGTATTGAAAAGCTCTGCCAAGAAATACTAAAAGCTATGCAAAATGTATGCACTGTAAATTAATGTAATTATAAGGGTTAATGTTGGAGTAGAGCATAATATTCTTGAAGTAATTATTAATGTCCAGATGTCCTGTTCATTAACTGAGTCCTGGACTTCAGAGTGCCTAGCACCTGGATAATGTCAGTTTGTCATGCAGAGTTCCCTCAGCATATAGCAAGCACAAGTATACAAAGGAGAGGGAACACAGGTACTACAGATACTATTAAACACAACTTCCTCATTAATTTTTAAATTCTTTCATGTTCTTCTAGGGTTCAAGTGCCTTTTACTACATTTCATTTGGAGCGATCTCTCAGAGAAAAGTTACAGCTAAATTATTTTAATTTTTAAAGGGTAAAAAATTCTATAAATGTAAAGAAGCCAAAGGATAAATAAAGAGAATAACAAATATAGATAACAGAGCCATTATGAAAATGCCCATTATCAGACATGACTACATATTCCATCCTATAATCTCATAAATCAAAGCTTTCAACTGTCTGGATTCATATGTGACCGTATTCTTTCCAGTATGCATTCTTTCTTCCTCCAGGGGTTGTTCAATAACGGCTGGTACGTTCCTGCCATAAAGTTCACAGTGTTCCAGAAACTGGACACATTCTTGGATAACACTGTCACGAAGCATGATTGTGTGTTTTGACATATTTTCTAATAAGGACAGGAAGCATCTTTTGGCATAATACCAGGTATCAGTTCCCAGTTTTTTATTATAAGGTTCCAAGCTTTTGATAACTCGAGAAATCCCAAAGTCATAATTTCCTTTGGCACAGTAGAGTGTCCCTATCACCAAATTCACAATGCACAGATGGTAGGTTTTCTTGTCTGGGTCATCATAGGAGAGCTGATCTTCCTCCTTTTCGATCTTCCTCATCAACTCCTCAGCTTCTTCATTTTCACTTGTCATAATATATGAAACACAGAGGTTAGCCAGTACGATTGCGCTGACACTCAGGATGTTGTCATAATGCTTCTTCACTATGGGCTCATAAAAACCAATGGCTTCTTTGTATTTGTTTTCCTGCATGAACAGAACATGGGCCACATTCAGCTTCCACACATCATGATCACTGCAGAATTCCACGGACTTGCGAAAGATCTTTTCCACCATTGAATAATTTTCAAGGTTCCAGTAGATTTTTGCCTGGGCCATCAACACAGGAATGTACTTCTCCAGGATGTCATCATATTCATTCACTGCCTTTTTGACAGCTTCATCATCCCTACTGTGTCTTGCTTCCTGTACTTGTTTGGTGAGTCTCCGAAGCTGCTCAGTCAGAGCCCCTGCTAGCCCATCAAGCCTAATGAAAGCCTCTTCAGGAGCTGTCTGGCAAGTGATCATGGCATCCAAGAAGTCGTAGAGATAGGGTGTGAGAAACTTGTAAGTCAAGTGGGCATTCTCTGCCAGGACATCTGCGGCCAGGTCAAAATATTCATACTTACAGTAGAGCAGCAACAGGTTGCCAAAGGTCTCTGGGGGGAAGGGGTTCTGTTGGAGCAAGAACTGTAGCTTTTCAAACCCTTCTGTAGGTCTGGCATCCATGTTCATTAGTGCCTGGTTGTGCAGGGTCACAGGATCCAACTCTTCCTCTGCCCTGGGTGGCATGTCAGTGAGGGTTTCGTGGGCAACCTTATAGTTTTTCAGTTGGTATTCTATGGCTGCCTTGAGGTTGAAGGCTTCCACCAGAGCAGTCTGGTGAAGGACTAAAGTGTTGCCAACACTGTGAACATCGATGCCCTCGGTAGTCATGCCCACACCTAGCTCCGGGTGCTGGCGGATGCCACGCTCAATAATGTCAGCGATGTGTTTCAGAGCTGAGGCATACTGTCGACTGCTATAATAGGCCAAAGCCAGGTTGTAGGAAACGTCAGGCCGGTAGCCCGAGGCCTGCAGGGCTGCAAAGAACTTGGAACATGCAGCTTGGTACTGTCCCTCCTTGTACAACAAACAACCCAGGTTGACCTGGCCATCTGACTCGTTCTCACCCCCACTGTCTTCTCCCCCTTCTCCACTCAGTAGCTGCTCCACCAGGCTCCTGGCTCCGGGAAGATCGCCCTCGCTGTAC
>PVJI01032398.1:0-12247 GCA_004026765.1 Micronycteris hirsuta
CATTGTGTAAATGTACCATAGTTTCTTGATCCATTCATTTGTAGATGGGCACCTAGGTTGTTTCCAGCACTTAGCTATTGTGAATTGTGCTGCTATGAACATAGGAGTGCAAAGGTTCTTTTGAATTGGTTTTTCAGGATTCTTAGGGTATAATCCCAGTAGTGGAATTGCTGGGTCGAAAGGCAGTTCCATTTTCAATACCATATGATCTCACCTTTAACCGGATCATAACCAACAAAAGCAGAAAGCAAGCAAAACATAACCAGAGACATTGAAATTAAGAACAGTCTAACAATAGACAGGGGAGCGGGGGAGGGGACAAGGGGGAGAAGGGTTTTCAGGAATCACTGTAAAGGACACATGGACAGAACTAAGGGGGAGGAGGGAGGCTGGGGGGGAGGGGGGCTGGAAGGGAAGGGAGGAGGGGAGGGGAGAGGATACAAATAACTGTAATTGAACAAAAATAAAATAAAATTAAAAAAAAAAGTAGCCAACGTGAGTCACTTTAAAGGCCCTCAAGTTGAGTCACTTTTTCTTGGGTTCTTAACCTGCCAGATTGGGTGTGTTTAATAAGGGTTCTTAGGCACCTGCAGAGACGCCAGGTTTTGCAGGACTCTGGGTAGTGCAGCCAGAGTGATTGCCTCTTTCCTTTTACTGTAGTGAGCTGCTTTATAAGGTAACTTTGGCTTTTAAGGGTTCAGAATTATTTTATTGAATCATGTAGTGGTCCCTGCATCCACAAGGTAACCATAATATACCAGCTGTCAAGGCAGTTTCCTGTTATGTAACGCCATTATGAATAATTCATAGGGAGGATCATAGTCTGTCAGAATTTACCATATGTCAGTAGCTTTTACCCGAAGATCTCAAGAGAGATCACAGGTGGTCCAGACTTACATGGAAAGTGCCCTTTGCCAATGGGTCCTGAATAAAAGAATGATTTTCATCTTTAGGTAACATGTACAATTTTGCCCTTTGTCACTGAAAATATCTCAGAATTTTTTAATTTTAATTTTTATGAAGTTAATATGTAAACTGTTTTAAGAATAAAATAGTACTAAAATGCAACAGAACAGTGTTTCCCTCCCTTAGCCATGATACTGCTACCCAGAGGCATCTCCTTCCAATTTAGTTACTTTTTCTGGTATTCACTTCCTCTTATCTAAATAATATGCTTAATACTATGGATTTTTGATTCATGAACTTTATTTTTTTATTTTCTTAAAGATTTCATTTATTTATTTTTAGAGAGAGGAAGGGAGGGAGAAAGAGAGAGAGAGAGAGAAACATCAATGTGTGGTTGCCTCTCACATGGCCCCCACTGGGGACCTGGCCCGCAACCCGGGCATGTGCCCTGACTGGGAATCGAACTGGCGACCCTTTGGTTCACAGCCTGCGCTCAATCCACTGAGCTACTCCAGCCAGGGCTGATTCATGAACTTTAGATAATCATGTTTATCTATATAGTCAATAAGGACCTAGAGGCTTTCTTAAACTCTGCATCCTCTTAATATGAATATAGCACAGACTTTCTTTTCAAAATCATTATTAAGTAGTTACATTATTTAATCATTTAATAATGTTGCCCTGGCTCGTATGGCTCAGTAGATTGAACGCAAGCCTGCAAAACAAAAGGTCGCCTGTTTGATTCCCGGTCAGGGTACACGCCTGGGTTTTGGGTTTGGTCCCAGGTTGGGGCACGTACAGGAGGCAACTGATCGATGTTTCTCTCTTGTATCGAGCTTCTCTCCCTCTCTCTCGCCGTCCCTTCCTTTCTCTCTAAAAATAAATAAAATCTCTAAAAAAAAAGAAAAATGATTAAATTTTCTGATGAGATATAATTGTCACTAAGAAAATGAAAGACACTGCTCACTGCACTCCTGGTTGCTAGCAGAAGTCTGATGCCATCGGATACCTTTCCTGCGCACGTGACAGAAGCAGAGACTGTTCGTGCCCACCTGCAGCCCCTCCACAGCCTTCCATTCCCGGCGTGCCGACATCTTCTTACTTTAAATGCTCAGAAAACTTGGTCCAAGGGCTTTTTCTAGCCCAAGGAGCCTTCAAAAAAAGTGGTTATATTTGTGTGTGTGTGTGTGTGTGTGTGTGTGTGTGTGTGTGTGTGTGTGTGTAATGGAATATTACTTGGCCATAAAAAAGAATGAAATCTTACCATTTGTAGCAGCATGGATGGACCTTGTGGGTATTAGGCTAAGTAAAATAAGTCAGTAAGAGAAGCATGACTACAACGTGATGTCACTTATATATGGAATCTAAAGAATAAAATAAACAAACAAACAAAACAGAAACAGACTCATAGATACAGAGAAAAACCCAATGGTTGCCAGAGGGGAGGGGGGTTGGAGGCTGGGTGACAAAGGTGAAGGGATTAAGAAGCACCAATTGGTAGTTACAGAATAGTCATGGGGATGTAAAGTACAGCGTAGGGAATATAGTCAATGATATTGTAATTACTATGTATGGTGCAGCGTGGGTACTTGAAATATCAGGAGATCACTGTGTAAAGTATATGATTGTCTAACCACTATGCTGTATGCCTGAAACTAATACAAAATAATGTTGAACATAAAGTCTAATTGAAAAATAAAATGAAAAAAAAGACAAACAACAACAAAAAAGATGTTATGGTTAAATAAGTTTGGGATACATTGGGTTGAGCAAAGCTTCATTTTTACGGTAGGACTTCGAACAGCAGCGACTGTGCATTATAAATCTCCAAGATCCCTCTCCCTTTCTTTTGGAAATACCAGTGTTGGGCAATCCTTCAGCGGGTCATTTCAATAACTTCCTAATGGGGGTTTTTCTTGTCTCCAGTCTCTCTTATCTTAAACCCAAACTACACTTCTATGCCTAACTCACAAAGCCAGTCTTGGAACTTCAGTTCTAAGTTTCTTCATTTTCATAAAAAATACAATCCATACTCCAGGTCCTCAAGAGCTTCCATTTTAAAAAAAATTTTAAAGATTTTATTTATTTATCTTTAGACAGAGGGGAAGGAAGGGGGAGAGAGAGAGAGAGAGAGAGAGAGAAATTTCAATGTGTGGTTGCCTCTCATGTGGCCCCCACTGAGGACCTGGCCTGCAACCCAGGCATGTGCCCTGACTGGGAATTGAACTGGTGACCCTTTGATTCCCAGCCCACACTCAATCCACTGAGCTACACCAGCCAGGGCAAGAGCTTCCATTTTCTAAAAAGACCTTGCATGTTTTGATCCTAGCAGATTTCCTACCCACTCTTCCAACATCGGCCTCACGCCACCAGTGGGTTTCAGACAAAGCAATCTCAAGGTGAACCGTGGCTCACAGAGTAACAGATGGCCCTGCTCCTGCTTGTCCTTCACTCAAAATGCTCTTCCCTCGCCTCCCATCATCTTCCATGTCTTCCCTAACCCACTTCCCTCCCCTGTCACTGCACGTGTTAGAATGACTTACTCTTTCCTCTGTGCTTCTACCATTTTGTTCATTTTGTTCATGACTTAACTGCATTCAGACTTTTATTTTATTATTTATTTATTTATTTTTGTAATCCTCACTCAAGGACATGCTCACTGATTTTAGAGAGAGGGGAAGGGAGGGAGAGAGCGAGGGAGAGAAACATCCACGTGAGAGAGAAACATCGATTGGTTGCCTCTTGCACATGCCCAGACTGGGGGCTGAACCAGCAACCACTGGTTTATGGAAGGGCGTGCCAACCAGCTGAGACATACCGGCCAGGGTATATTCAGCCTTTTAGCTTGTTGTCTCACTGGCAGAGCCTGAGACCACTCTGGGCAAGACAATATATTTTTCATCTCATAATTTAACATGTGCCTTGCATTGAAACGTAATGAAAGCTTATTCTAAAAGAATTAGAAACTGAAGCACTCTTTGGGGATCTTATCTGAAACAATGAGAGGTAGCTGTAGTTAACATTCTTGAAGAGTTAATTTATCAACTTCTAGGTGATCTGGGCACCTTAAGTTCCCCCCATTTAGACGGCTTTTTAGCAGCTTCATCTCTTCCAGATCAGGGTAAAAGGAAACAGAAGGTGAGATTAATGTAAGATTTGTTGCTGTTTAGTAAATATTTTTTAAAAATTAAGTATTTAACTTAAAAAAAGAAAAGGATTGAAGCTGGGTTTTAAATTCCATTAATTTTATCCATGTATTGCTGCCTTTCACTGGTGCAAATTATCACGATCTAAGTGCTTGTTGCCAGATGGATCACTGGCTTATGAAGCCACCGGGAGGCCGGCTCCAAACTCCTCCTCGCTGACCCCTGAACCGGTGGGGCACTGTGACACTAAGGCCTAAAAGGAACCTAGAAGTAGGTAGAGTTTATCTCTTAAAATAATGTGATACATTTGAGTGTCATAAATGGAAACACAAAATCTTATTTTGATATTCAGTTCAATGTGCTTAACTTTGAAGTAGAAAATTCATTCAGAAAGGAAGATTTTATGCTAATTCAAAATGCAAAAACAGTAGTTTGTTTATTCTTTAGGATGCCTGTATAATTGGTCCACGAGGCTCACTTCCCAGCCCCGAGGAGATGTGGGCGGCAAGCTGGCCGGCCTCTTTGTGAGAAGCTGGCTGCTGTGACGCACCGTTCCTGGTTTTCTGCCTCCGTCGCTGGCCTTTCCTCGTCCGTCTCTGCTTGGTTCTTCTTCCTCTTGCAGACTTAGCTGTTGCTGTTGGGGTTCCTGGGTGTGGTCCTAACCTCCGTCTCTGGGCCCCAGCCCTGAGAATGGCCCACGGGTTTTCTCTACCGTGATGACTCATGGGCACCTCAAACTCATCACGGTGACTTAGATCCCTGCTGTCCCTCTCCCACCTCTGAACACTTTACTTGGATAACGTCTATTTATCCTTCCGGCTTCCCCTTAATACTGACTGAATGCCTAATATGTGCTTAAAGGTCCCATCCTCGGGGAAGACATGGCTGATGTCCCAGGTCAGGTTAGGCCCCCCTGTTACCAGGTGAACCATGCTCTTCCCACTAGAACACTTACCACAGCAACAGTTACGTGAGTTTGTAGTATGTCTATTCCATTAAGCTTAACTCATAAGAGCAGAGATAATGGCTATCACTGTATCCCAGTGCCTAAGACAGTGCTTGGTATACAGTTGGCACTCAATAAATGTTTGTGGAGTTCATGAACATACAGGGATTTAATGGAATTGCATATAATCCAGTTGAGGAAAGACAACTTTTTCACATGCAACAGATGTTTACAAAGCAATGTCGACAAGGAAATGGTTAGACTACATGACTTTTAAAGTTTCGTCTGCTCCCGACACTCTGTGATTCTTAATTTCACATCTCAGTTAACATAGAACACTCTGTACATTCTGCGGAGATACAAAGCAAAGGCATGATCAGGGTTGGGTATGCTTAATTCAGGAATATTTCCTAATACAGACAGATGAACTTAAAGCTCAGCTTAAAGCACCATTTCCCAACCTGGGTGCCATTGACTTTTTGGGGCCAGATAACTCTTTGTTGTGGGGGCTGTCCTGTGCATTGGTGGGGGTTTGGCAGCATCGCTGACCTCTACCCTCTAGATGCCTATAGCAGCACCCCCCACCCCCCCTTCTGACAGCTACAGTGTCTCCAGACATTGCCAACCCCTCCCCAGGAGGGGGGCAAAATCACCCCTGGATGAGAACCACTGACTTTCAGGAGGAGAACGAATTGCCCTGCCTGAGGGAGAAGCTTCCTAGAGGTTGATATTTACAGGCACGGAGCTGGGAGTGAGGAAATCACGCGAGGAAATGGCGAGACTCTCTTGGTTGGAATGGGAAGGACTGCGGTAAAAAGCGCAAGGAGGGAGCTGACTTCTGTTCGTGAAGGGTGGTTTGGGGCATCATTATGCGTTTAAGAAATGCCTGTTCTGTGGAAGTAAAAAGTGAGAAAAGTCAAGGGCAGCCTCCTGATGAAATGAAGCGGCAAAATGCGCTCCTTGGGGAAAGGGCATGTTCCTCGCTGGGCTGGATGCCTCCTGTCTGGGCTCCGGTGGCCCCAAGTGACGCTTCGCCAGAGCACCTGCATCTGGGAAACACCTCTGACTGGACTGAGTGTCCTCCAGGACATGCTGAGCTGACCTAGCAGAGCACCTGTCCAGCGCATTGATGGAGCCCATCAAACCAAACGACCTCTTAGCTGGGCTGAGCTGAGAAGGATGAAGGAAAAAGCTTCCAGGAAAGGCAAAACTCTTCTAGTTTGTTGTGATGTCTATCCTATTAAGTAATTAAGAATGATGTCAGTGATTCACTTGCTTTTTTTTTTTTTTTTTAAATAAACAACTCCTTGTTAGTCATCAGATTTTCATAACTTCTGATTTTTATCTTTATCCCAGGCTGGAACAGGAAGAGGAAGGTGATAATTTCTGGCTTAATTAGTCATGACTCTTAGGTGTGTATCTATGACATGTTTTAAATCATTTTTAAAATCAGAGGATGTTATCACTAACACTTTCACATTTTCAAATCATTTCCCCCCTACAGTGGCAAGATAACACGCCACTATTTTTTAAAATTAATTTTATTCCTAATAGGAGTGGCTTTGGGAAACTGTGTGCTTATTTTTCCGATACTATTGCTGCCAAAGTGTTCTAAGAGGTCTTCTTTCTTTCATTTATTCCTTCAACAAACATTTGCTGAGAATCCAACTTGTCCCAGGCACTGCTGGGACATAAAGATGAAAGGCCTGGGGCCTGTGGCCCAGGAGCTCTCTGCGTGGTGGGGCCACAGTGACGGTGCAGGTAGCAGGTGCCTGGGGGGAAGCGTGAGTGAGGTGCTGTGTCCTCGATAGGGGGAGGACGGAGGATTGCTTGGGGTCCAAAGGAGGGAGTGAAGGCAACATGGAGGGGGCTGATCCTTGAAAGGCCAGCTGGGGTTCCCCAGGAGGAGCAGGAGTGGGACTTGGGCGCCTCCCAGTAGAAGGAATAGTAGTTCTTTTACGCAGCAGAGAGAGGCTGTGCTCCACAGGACAGGAGTAACTGTTCAGTGCTGGGGAGGGGTGCGGGGAGGGCAGAGCAGAAGTGTGGAGAGCCCTGCCCATCAAGATGAGATGGTAAAAAGTCACGCAAAGGTTCTTAGGAAGTTCACTTCGTTAGTAGGAGGAGGGGCTGGGTTTGGGGACAAAACAGAAAGATGAGGTACGAGGCTGACGCTGCTCATCTGCACAACAGCTGTGAGAAGTGCCTGGGAGAATACGCGCCCTGCCCCCCCACCCCCCAATTCCTAGAGGGCGTGGAAAAGCTTTTAGAAGTCTCAACCTGGTGGAACTAACCAATATATGAACCATATATGTCCATGGCGAAATGCAGCCCACATTTCTTTGCGGCCTGCAAGAACATAACAATTGGATATTTTTCATCAGGATAGAAAATGACAACCTGTTTTTTCTACCCTCCCCCTAACCAACAAATGTGTTAGTCATGCTGCACCTTTAATTCATCCAGGTGAGGATCAGTGGTTAACCTAAGTTAGGGACTAGGAAGGAAAGGATTGGGGTGGCCAGGGCAACGAAGTCACTCAGTGGCTAGGGAAATGATTATAGAGCTCGGTCAGTAATTTAAGGTGAGGGCAGGAGATGAGGGAATAGTAGTCTAAGATAATTTCTTTATTTCCAGCTTGATCACTAACATATTTATTTATTTAAAAATATGTTTATTGATTTATTTAGAGAGGGAAACACCGATGTGAGAGAGAAACATCCAATGGTTGCCTCCCAACTGGGGATTGAACCTGAAGCCTAGGTATGTGCCCTGACTGGGAATCGATCAGGTGACCTTTTGGTGTATGGGATGGTACACCAACCAACTGAGCCACACCAGTCAGGATGGGTCACTAACTTTTAAAATTGCCTTCTGAATCCCTTTATGGCCAAGAAGATCAACTTCATTGCTTTCTTACTCACTCAATGGAGCATGAACCATTTGGTAACTTACATGAATCACTAGATTCTCTTCTAACTGCCTTTGGGGTATTTACAAAGTAGAAAAAGGATCCACTTTCAAAGGCTAAGGTTTATCTCGGGTAAGGAGAACATACACGCCCAAGCTCTGTCCTAGTATTCAAAATGCTTCTTTTATCTTGAGCTGGGAAAACATTTCATAATCGGAAAACCGCAGCGACAGCTCGGTCGTTGCCTGCACCAGCGCGCTTGCTTTGCTGACACGCCGGGGACTGCCGTGTCCCCAGCGCCGCTGGGGCAGGCAGTCTCCGCGGTCTGTAACGCGTCCACGTGGCTCCCTCCGCCCCATTTCCAATGTCAGGCTGTAGAATCATACACAGCCTTTGAGGTCCAGGTCAAAGCTCACCTCTTTTGCTTTCCTGACACCCTCACATCGCAGGGAGGGAAAACCTGCCTCTTCTCGACTGTCGTCTCCAGTGGACTGTGCGCTGTGTTCATGGAGGCCGTGGACGCTCACCTTGGAGTCACCTGTGCGCTCTTCATTCACACACATGGATACAGCATAAGTTTGATTCGTTTGGTTGGGTTGCAGAGGATTCAGGAATGTAGTAACCAATGCTCCATCTGCCTAGGGAGGTTGGAACCCAGAGCCCACCATGCGGACAGGAGGGTGCCCAGTCAGGGGGCAGGATTCCCTGGCACCCGGCAGCAGCAATAGTGAGCATCAGGGAGGACTGACAGGAAAGCAGGGTGGGGCTGGGGCTCAGGGCCAGGATGACTGCCTCAGGAAGGCCTGGGGGGACGAGCTGGGCAGGGGCCAGGGCAGAGGCTAGGCATGGAGTTGGGGAAACCCGGAAAGGAAAGTGGCTATCGGGATGGTTTAGGAGCGGGCTTCGGGACCATGGCTACGGTGTTATCCAAAAATGTGAGAGAAAAAAAACTAAGCAACAAGCAAAATTGTTGGCTCCAATAGGCTATCACTATATTTGGAAGAGACGGAATTATTAAATTTGAAAGGGAAAACTTAAGTTGGGTCTGGAAGAACATGATTTGGACATTTAGAGGCAAGTGGGAAATCCATGCCAGGCATAAAGCTGGGAGCGAGCCTGCAGCGTTGTGAACGGAGAGGCGCTTTGTGAGTTTGGGCCACCAGCGGGGGTGGCGGCCACAGCACCCCCGAGGCTGCAGCCCAGCTGTGGAGATTCTAGTGAGACACAGAAGCAACCCGAGAGCTCACCAATTAACAAGTGAATGAAACAGTGGTGGTTTGTATGGACAACAGAATGTGCTCAGCCATAAAAAAGAATGAAGTCTTACCATTTGCTACAGCGTGGATGAACCCAGAGCAGAGATTTTCAACCTTTTTCATCTCATGGCGCACATACACTAATGACTAAAATTCTGTGGCACACCAAAAATATATATTTTGTTGATCTGACAAAAAGATATAATTTCGACTCATTCACATCAGATGGATATTGTCGTGTTGGCTGTTGTCATTTTTTTAATTTGACGATCTAAGGCAGGGGTGTCAAACTTATTTTCACCAGGGGCCACATCAGCCTCGGGGTTGCCTTCAAAGGGCCGAATATAATTATAGGACTGTATACATGTAACTCCTCCTTAACTAGGGGCAAGGAGCTCAGCGCTGCCACCAGGTGGAAACAAGGTGCCAGGCCGGATAAAACAAGGTGGGGGGGGGGGCCCGCGGGCCTTGCGTTTGCCACCTGTGCTCTAAGGGAAAATAAATCAGTGCCCCTGGCTAAATAGTCAGGTGTTGCATGTTTTAAAAATTCTCGCGGCACACCATTGTGCCGTGGCACACCTAGAGGGTATTTTGCTAGGTGAAATAAGTCAGAGGAAGACAAACACCATGTGACTTCACTTACATGTGGCGTCTAAAAGACAAAATAAATGAACACACAAAATAGAAACAGACACATAACAGAGAACAGACTGATAATCGCCAGAGGGGAGGAGGTCTGGGGGACTGGGTGAGAAAGATGAAAGGATTCAGAAGTACATTTGGTAGTTACAAAGTAGTACAGGGACGTAAAGCACAGCACAGGGAATGTAGTCAATAGCATTGCAACAGCTCCGCGTGGTGCCGGGGGGCACTGAAAATGCTGGAAGGACTACTTTGTAAAGTATATGATTGCCTAACCACCATGCTGTACAGTTGAAACTAATATGAAAGAATGTTGAATGTAAACTGTAATTGAAAAACAAAATTAAAAAAGAAGTTCAATAAACCTAAAAAAACCCCTTCCATTTTGTACAGCTCATGGGAGCTCCCCTCTAGTTGCTAGAAGGGAGAAATGCTAGAATGAAAGGGCAGGTAAAGTGCTTCCCAGATAAGGTGAAGTTAAAGGAGTTCATCATCACCAAGCCCTTATTATATGAAATGTTAAAGGGATTTATGTAAGAAAAAGAAGATAAAAACTATGAACAGTAAAATGACAACAAACAACTCTCAACAACTGAACCTAAAAAACAAAAACAAAAGCAAACTAAGCAAACACCTAGAACAGGAACAGAATCACAGAAATGGAGATCACATGGAGGGTTATCAGTGGGGAGGGGGAGAGGAAAAAATGGGGGAAAAGGTACAGAGAATAAGTAGTATAAATGGTAGGTACAAAACAGAGAGGGGGCGTTAAGAATAGTATAGGAAATGGAGAAACCAAAGAACTTATATGTACGACCCATGCACATGAACTAAGGGGGGGTAATGTTGGAGGGAGGGTGGTACAGGCTGGAGGGGGATAAAAGGGAGAAAAGTATTGGTGCAACTGTAATAGCATAATCAATAAAATATGCTTAAAAAGAAAGTCCTTCTTCCATCCCCCATCCCACCTGTGGCACCGATGACTACTTATCGGTCTTTTTCCCTTTGCCAATCTGATACCGTGAAAATGCCCTAATCAGTGCTTTAATTTGGACGTCTTTAATTACCGCTGATGTCAAGTATCTTCTCATATTTATAGGTTGTATTTCTTTTGTGAAACACTTGTTCATTTTTCTTTAAAAGATTTTATCTATCTGTCTATCTATCTAAATATCTATTTACTTTTAGAGAGAGAGGAAGGGAGGGAGAAAGAGAGGGAGAGAAACATCAATGTATTTGCCTCTTGTGCACCCCCTACTGGGGACTGGCCCCCAACCCAGGCGTGTGCCCTGACTGGGAATCCAACTGGCAACCTCTTGGTTCTCAGGCCGGCATTCAATCCACTGAGACACACCAGCCAGGGCAACTTGTTTACTCTTTTGCCCATTTAAAAAATACAGTTTATCTTCTTTCTTTTTTTTTTTTTTAGATTTTTTTAAAATTTTTATTTATTTTTAGAGAGAGGGGAAGGAGGGAGAAAGAGAGGGAGAGAAATAGCAATGTATGGTTGCCTCTCACATGGCCCTCACAGGGGACCTGGACTGCAACCCAGGCATGTGCCCTGACTGGGAATTGAACCGGGACCGCTTGGTTCCCAGCCCACGCTCAATCCACTGAGCTACACCAGCCAGGTATCTTCTTTCTTTTTTTAGGAGAAGAGTGCATTTTACTAAAGATTCTGTAGAGAGGAAGGTTTATGTTACTACCTTATCTTTTGTTATTATTGACTATTAGAAGTTCTTTGTATATTAATAGGCATATTGGCTCTTTCATCATATGTGCTGCAAATTTGATGAAGGCAAATTATATATGGCTAAACCAGATTATTTTAATGAGTAGTCTCTAGTTTCTTTTCCTTTTGTGTAAACTCCTCAAGTAGCTATGTAAAAATAAAGGCTACACTTTGTCAGGCTCTGACTTGGATTCATATTATAAATTATATAAGGTCTTGAAGAATGCAATATTTGCATAGAATGCAACACCCTGTATCTTACATCAAATTTTTTAAAAAGGAACTTCTTTTTTTTTGTCAATCTTTTTTTTAAATTATTTTATTGTTGTTCAATTACAGTTGTCTGCATTTACCCTCCCCCCACCCCCAACCCCAGGCAAACCCACCTCCTTCCCTTGCTTCCCCCCTCCCCCTTGGTTTTGTCCATGTGTTCTTTATAGCAGTTCCTGAATACCCTTGTCCTGCTTCTCCCCTTCCCTCTCCCCTCTGGTTACTGCCAGAATGTTCTAAGCTTCAATGTCTCTGGTTCTATTTTGTTTCTCTGGTTGTATTTTGCTTGCTTACCTCACAAGCGTCTTGGCTGTGACTGATCTGAATTCCCTGGTAGCTGATCTGGCCTCGGTGCCTTCGCTCCTGAGTCCTCATACAAAACTTTTTAACATTTCATATAGTAGAGGCTGCATGATGATGTACTCCTTGAACTTGACCTTA
>PVJI01032399.1:0-12244 GCA_004026765.1 Micronycteris hirsuta
GATCTTAAGTAGTTGAGGCTTTAGGTAGCCAATTGTCTGAGGTGGTGTGAGACAGGCCAGGAATAGCTCTGCATCTCTGTTCGATGGAGACAGAAAGTGACAATAGATCTAGCTGGAGAGAGTCCATTGTGTCACAAGATGATAATAGATAGCCTAATCCAGTAAAGTAATCCCTTTGATAATAGTAGTAGCTAGCACTTCATGTAGTGTTTACTATGTGCCAGGAACTGTGCTAGGTGCATTATGTATATTACCACATTTAATTCTCACAACAGTGCTATGGTGAGAATTGCCACTGATGTTGCCATTCCCATCTTATACAAAAGAAACTGAGTCACAGGGCGTTTGTAACATATTCAAGGTCAGCCAGCTAGTGAGGTACAGAATCAATATTCTAATTCAGGTGGTCTAACTCTAATGCACGTGACATCAACTAATCCACTACTCTGCTTTCAATAGAGAGATTCTAGTATGAAATAATGGTAAAGCAGGGGAAGAAAGAATTGGGAAGACATTATTTGCAGAGACTTGCATGAGCCAAGTCTTTCAAGCAGCTACCAAGTTCTCAGTAAGAACTTCAATTTCTAAGAGAGACTGGCAAGAGTAAGGCAGAGTACTGGTCACAGAAGTATGTTGGGCAAATCATATACTACAGTTACCGCTGGTGACTTTGTACCCCTTGAGAACAAAGTAGAATTCCAGTTTTTAGAATGAGGGCACCTGGATAAAGCTACATTTGTAGAAAGTGAGTCTTACTGCTGAGTTAACACTTGTGCTGCCTAAAGTACCTCAGTCCACCCATGCGTGCCTGAGGCCAAGATGAATGTGATCTCCTGGGGAATACTGACTCATGGTTGCTCGTGGTCCTGTTCTGCAAACATCTGCATCAGGGCACCTGAGATTCCAACACAGGTCCCTAGACCTTTATTGAATTAAAATCACTGAGAGGGAGTTCAGGAAACTTTATAATAAATCCTCTACAGCTTCCATAGGGACACTGAAGTTTGAGAACCATTGAGCTCAACTTTCAGGAGGACCCAGAGGCGCTGGCGAGGGGACGGCCTGCCTGCAAGGGGAGCACCAGCACCAGGTGCAAGGGGCTGGGTGGGAATGGATGTTCCTCTGGGCAACACTGTTGCGATTGTCATATATACTCTTAAAAGTAATTTGGACTTACTTATTTCTTATTTTTGTCTTTTGGGGGTTTATAGCTTTTAAAAATAACATAAAAGCAAATAAATTTTGAAATAAAAATATAACACTGGCTTAGATAATTAGCCTTGGGTTCTATTTCTAAGAAGCATTAAAACATGATTAACTTTCTTGACATGAATCTAAGAAAATAAACTTCCTTACTTACTTTAAAGGAGCTCAACATGTGAATTTGTCTAAATCCTCAAAGGTAAAGTCCAAATATTTACTCCTTAATGAGTGAATTAGAATAGCCATCTCTACATTAAACCTACCTGTTTTTAAGCTTAATTGGAGCTCCCCTGAAACTAATAATGGTGTATCTAATAAGTGCTCATAATTTTCACTTAATGCTTTTGCCCCTTTATGTAAAGCCTCTTATAAGAAAGAGGAAAGAAGAGATAAACAAATAAGGGAAAAAAATCAGCTTATCCAAGAACCATTTCTCTTTATTCATTTAGTTTTTACCAGGGAACACATGTAGTTTGTGTTAAAAAAAAAAAAAAAAGTTGTTTAAAAAAATGTTTTTTCAGTTTTTTTTAAGAAATTGATTTTATCACAAAGCAAGTAATTATCACAAGCATTTAACAGTAGCTTAAATGATTTTTCTACATCATTGTAAACTCCCAAAGGATACATTTGTTTGCTGTAGTCTGAGACAGACATCGCAAAACGTATGATCCTCAATTTGTATTTCCCCCAGCATCCCCAAACTCAGCCTTCCCTCTAAAACTTTACTCACTGCTCTGACGCGTTTTGTTGACTGAAAACATTCTCTACATAAACTTCATGGAGTTAGTGTTAAGTTTCTGCAGTGAATGCATTTTTCACGATTAAAACCTGCAGCTTGCTTTTTGTCTGGGGAACGTAGTTCTAGGAGAGCAGTCATTCTGAGCTATGAGTTCCTAAGTCACAAACAGTTTTAAACTTTGATTCACTGCAAAATACACAGGTTTAGCAACAGAGCTGTGGCCCTGTGAATGTTTGACAAAGAATTTACCTTGTGATTGAATTTTCATGCAACTTTTATACACAAGTAACACATTCCAGATATAACACCGTTTCAGCCAGAGCATCAGTAGGAAATAGACGGCATGTTCCGGTTACAGTAATTCCAGGAGGATCTAACACAAAGGTGCAGGTTGCTACAGAGGAAGCCCAAATAGTACAGGCACCTGGGAGTAGCACCTGAGAGCTGTCACCACCTCTGGGTCTGAAGGACAAGGAGAGGAAGAAGTTACCAGGGTACAGAAGCACACTGTTGTGTTAAACACACCACCGAAGCAGTGGTCTTTGGCTGAGAAACACAGGTATCCCAAGGAGACCTGACAGGGAAGGAGTTAGGTGATAAATACCTCACCTCCTTCTCCCTCCTGTTTCCTCTCATCTCCTCTGGAGGCTTTTTTCAATTAAACCCCGATAGAAACCAGAGGTCATGGGAACTCCTTAATGTGGTCCATCATAGATCAGCCTTGCAGGGCTGAGAGAAAGATGGAGAAGGTGGGGAGAGGTTACACAGGCAAATGGAAGATTTTTTGGCATAACCCGCATGACACACTGGTTTTAATACCTACTCTGGCACTTAGCATGGGGGTTACCTTAGGCAAATTACCTGGGCTCATTAAGCCCCAGTTTCCTCCTCTGTAGTATGAGGACTCTAATTACTCCCTTGCAGGGGTTAAATGAGAGACTATATGCCTATCACCAAGCCCAGTGCCTAGAGTAAAGGAAGAATGAGAAAATGAGTTTCTCCCTCTGTAGTCTGTTTGTAAGCAGCAATTAGTTTTATATAACTAGTCTTACTTTGTCCCTGGTTTCTCCTTTGACCGACATCAGATATATACAAAGGGAATGTCTTACTTTCTGAGAAAATATGAAGATACTTGTTCAGTAATTAAGCCCACAACGTTAGCTTTTTCAGATCAACACTAAACCAAATGAATAAACCAGCAATGGAACAGTAATTTTCTAATAATACATTTCATAGAATTGCATCCAATCAGACACATATTGATAAATCTGGGTTTTTAACCAACTATTTCCTATAGTAATTGATAATAAATACTTCTCAGACATTTCTGCTTTGTGGTCAACTGATATCGAGTCTCCTCAAGTATATTATTTTTGTTAATCTGAGTAGCAAAATAAATAGGTATGTATTTGTTTCTGTTTCCAGGAGAGGAAACTGGGGCTCACAGAGGTCACGGGATTGTAAGTAACAAAACCGGGGTTCTGTCAACAAGCATAAAGCATGGAATATCATTTTAACATTTACCCAAATTCTAATTAAAAAGTTGCTATGTGCCAGATACTGTGCTAAGCACAGAGGTTAAAAAATACAATGAGTGAACCATCCTCATCTCTTCCCTCGTACCGTGTCTCCAGCCTTTTGCTAGGCACTGGGGGACTGCTAAGAATATTAATGGTTTCAGACTAAACAATGATCTAATTGTACTTGAATCTGTATTCTTCTTTATTTATTCAATATTCATATATGATTGATGTACCCAAGGATTCTTTTTTTTTTTTTTTTAGATATTTTTCTTGGTTAGCAGCACAGGTATAATAGGGTAGCTCACTGGTCACCCTGTTGAAGTAACATAACCAACCTAACTCTTTAATCAACCACAAATTGATAAACTAGAAATCCCATAATAATCGCAATTACTTGGAGATTTAATTCACTCACACATAGATATTTCTTCTTCCACCCCCTTCTTCCTTTTTCCTATTCTTTCTTCCTTCCTTCAATATTTTCTTCTAAAATACTTATAAAGCAGTCCCTAGTCTTTTATAGGTTGAAAAAATCAAACCTAAGTTGGAAATAAAAATCGCATCTATGAGAAATTTCCAATATAGAGGGGAACCCTGCAATCAATTCAACAATAGTCATAAAATATAATTGATCTGAGATGTTTCAGCACAGGATTCAGTGGTAGCATAAATAGGGTGAGTGACTGCAGGAGGCCATCTTCAAGGGTATTTGAAAATTGAGCAGAAGAGTTCCAGGGGGAGTTCATGCAGATAGAGTAGAAAAAACCAAGAGCTCTCTGAGTGGTTAGCAATGACTGATGCCTACTAATGAGTGGTAGGAAGATAGAGGGTGAAAGGTAAACACTAGAAAAATACTGAACAGCCTTTTTGCTGTTGAACAAAATGTAGATTTCCAAGGCCGTCTACAACACTGACATTAGGTTAACTAATATTAGATTTACTAATGACGATGCTGGATTTGAGGTATTCGGAGAGACACACGTGATACAGGAGAACTATATCTTTGAAGGATAATTTAGATTTCTTTTAGATATAAAATCAGTTCTTTACAAAATTGGAACATCTGCTTTGCCATGGGTACCTCCAACAGAAGTGCGTAACCAATCAGAACAGCCGATAGCAGTAAGTACACACTGGAAACCAATACTGGCTGTACAGGGAGGAAAAATGCCGCTGAGGACTTGGGATCACTTTTCAAATTCTCCTGCCTGAATATTTCTTAGCATCGTGAGTAAACAAGAGGGAAAGAAAAAAAAAAATCAAACCCGCATTATTGGTATCCATGTCTTCATCAATCTGCTAACCGAATTGATCACATGGCCTTCACTGCAAGAGGCCCTTTCCCGAAGCACCAAGTTTCAAAACTAATATTAGTTAATGAATCCTCTAAAGTCCTCAGTCATTAGTGCAGCCTGCACGTCTCCTCTAATCACGGGATCATTTGAACCTACCCTCCACATGCTTCCATTAGATGAGCCCTCTGGGCAGATCAAACATGGCCCCTACACCTCTAGTATTCCCTTGGGAAAGTTTGGCTTAGCAGAAAGAATGTGAGCTTTGGTTCAACGTAGTTCAGGGTGAATCGTATTTCTAACTCTGTGACCTTAGGCTAGTTCATTAACTTTGCTGAATTCATTTCCTCATTTGGAAAATAAAATGAAAAATATCCACCTTTCAGAACTGTTGTGAACATTAGAGATCATTTTATAAAATGTCAAGAATGTGCCTCTCACATAATAGCTTCTCAATAAATGGTGGCTGTTATTGTAATTCCTTTCTCCAGGTTCCTATTTGGCAGTTCCAAAGTGTTTCTGTACTCCCCAAGGTGCTGTCCCAGTTCCTGCTCTATGTTCAGTTGATGTCAATTAATTCCTTCTAAATTGTTACCTGGTGGGGAATCGAGGGCCCTGGCTCTGACTCTGCCATTGGCACATTTAATAACCTTGAACAAGTCACCTACATTTTCTGGGCTCTGCTTGCATAGCTGTAAAGTGAGGGTTTGATTAGATGATTTCTAATGATGCCTCCAGTCCCATGGCTATATAGTCCATGCCATTAATTGACCAATAAAGCACCTCCTCCCCACGCCTTCTGAGTTCCTCGAGCTCTCTAACAATTTCTTGTCCTTCTTTGTATCCTAACAGTCTCCTAAACATATAGTTCTGATTAATTGATTACTTTGATGGCAATTATGGTAATCAATGAATCAAACCATTGGTTTTTCCTAAGGTCATGCTGAGAACAGACAAGGAATGAAAATGGCCCCATATACATGACCTAAGGATTTGATTTTGATCTTTCCATATTGGTTCAAAAATACTGTCAAAGCCATTGTGAGGATATTTAGCTATAACCAAAGAAATAATGGGAAGAAACTTAGGGTGTTTTTCTGATGAAATTTTAAGGCCCTTTCCCTTTGACCTCATTTTTTTATAGACAGAAAAAAAAGCAAAACAGAGAAAGAAAGAAAGAAAGAAAGAAAGAAAGAAAGAAAGAAAGAAAGAAAGAAAGGCATGAAAAGTTGCTGCCAACTACATGGGTTTTAGAAATTGGTTACCCGGGTGGTACCTAATAACAATACCATTTTGGCAAGAACCCCATATAAGTAGCTATTTTAGCACTGGCAGCAGAAATAAGAACAATCATGCCTGTCAACTGAATTGGGGGAAAAAAAGGGATAGTTATTTGCAGGGTCAAGATGGTTGACAATCAAGAAATAGACTACACAATCTGAAATAAAGGCAGTGATCTGAATAGAGCTACTCCTGATATCACGTTTTCTCATTAGTCAAATTTAACTCTAGGACATGCTCAACTGCCCAGAGCCTGTGAAGCCTGGATTGATTTGTTCCACGGAACTCAATACATCGATCACTTCAATCCAATGTCATTTTTGTGCCCAACTCACCGAAAGCTACATCCATTTCTATCTATTTTGAATGTACTAATTGTTTTTAGCAAATGTTGCTTTTAATTTGAAATTAATTAAAGTTTTTTATTTTGTTTTTAAATGGGAATCAAAACTCTATTTAGAGTTAATTTATTACATACAGGAGATTTTTCCAAAGGTTTATTGTTATCATTATCTTCTTCACCATCATCTTCAAAATCCAGATAAATGAATAATACATAATTCAATAATAAATTCTCATTTTCAAATATTTATTATTTATATTTGAAATATAAAATTGAAATACATATTTTTGAATGAATGAATGTGCTAGAGAATGAACTAAACTCTGGTCGTATGGTAGGGAATGAAACCAGCAACATCCCTTCTTTCATGGACATTTTGGTCCAGCAGAAAAATAAAAAAATAAAGAAGCACATAAAGTAAATTATTACAAAAGAGCTTCTACGAAGCAATTAACGGGATGCTGAAGAGTAGACTAACTCCTTGGCAATGCTGAGCAATGTTTTAGATATAGGCTGCCCCATAAGGCCTCATTGATAAGATGACATTTGA
This sequence comes from Micronycteris hirsuta, assembly GCA_004026765.1. Classification (NCBI taxonomy): domain Eukaryota; kingdom Metazoa; phylum Chordata; class Mammalia; order Chiroptera; family Phyllostomidae; genus Micronycteris; species Micronycteris hirsuta. Next base: position 6,932 of record PVJI01032399.1, read on the forward strand.
ATTGAGACCTTAAGTCTGAAAAGTGGCTAGTCTTCTAGCAGTGTGAAAAAGAGAGCATTACTGATTCATTTGGGTGGGGATCTTGTGCCATGGGTGAGTAATACTAGAAGGTGTAAGTCTAGATCCCTGATCTCAGAAATTTCACCATATAAGTAGGGAAGTGGGGCATGCACAAAAAAATAAATATCAATCCTTGGAAAATTATTGAATGTTTCATCAAATTGGACCTGAGTGGTGGGAAGAGAGAGGGGGAGAGACAGAAAGAGAGAGAGAAAGAGAGAGAGAGAGAGAGAATAGCATGCACTAGAATGCAGAGCAGTGACCATGACCTGAGGGAAAATCTGAATCTTAGTAAGAAGAGGGACTCATTTCTCTTAAAAATCAGAAGATGATTTTTAATTAGAGTTCTGATTATGATTTAGAATAGGATGTGTATATTAACTTTACCTATAATATCCCTCCTCTATTCCAACTTTAGCACCAGGAAAGCAGTGATTGTGTGTTTATTATTTAATTGATTTGCTTTTATTGAATAAGTTCAGTTTCTAGTAGAGTGCCCTATTTATAGTGGTCAGGCATCAAATGTTCTCATTTCCCTACTCGAAGTGCTTAAAACAAAGATGCAGGGCCCAGCCACCCTTGTGCATTGCAATTAATAAAATAAGCTGTGTTAAGGACCAAATAGTAAAGAGGTAAGTTCCTCCCAGGCCAGGATTCCAAGAGGTCCCAGTGCTATCTCATAGAGGCTTGGTTGGAACAGTTGGGGGAGCAAATAACCCGAGATGAGTTGATGGGTCAAGGTACTTTACTTTATTGAACACTCCATGTATGAAGAATGGTATTCAAGAGACTTCAATTAGTGTGGTCACGGGGTGAGGGAGCGCAGGGAGACTGGCCTTGTAGTACTGAAAGCAAATATAGATTAGATGAAAAATATATCACCAGCCCTGCTGGAAGAGACATCCTAGCTATTCTAACTCCTTTTCTTTAGAAGTTCAGGCCCAGAACAAGGACAGTATTTTTATGTCCTGATTTATAACTCTGCCCAAGATTCCTTAAATGTTTGAGGGAGGATGTGGCCAGCCCTGCGCTTCAAAATCCTGGAGCTCACAGGTGGTCTCGGATGGTCTCATGATGGAAAGTGGATCCTGAGAGTAATTGTTTGACTATAAAATATTTCAGGGCTTATATATATTTTTTTCCAAATACAGTTAGAGTGTAGTCACATTGCAACTGCTCCATTTCTGCACAGTGAGCCATATGATTTAGGACCACAGAAGGGTGGTTGATGGGTGGTCTAGGTTCATTTCACTGTGTCGGCATTGGATAGCGAAATTATCCCCTAACCCCAGCGCATCTCATCAGGCTGCCTGTAAGCTCCTCTTTTTTTCCCCTGAATCTGTTTTTGTCTTTATTGTGGAGACCATGTCTGGTTACAAGTATAATGAGATAAAGCAGATTCCTTTTATTAAATATAAAACCAATTATTTCAATTTTAGTGAGCACCTCTCGATTACAGTGCCTGTAATTTGTTAACAACACTGGACATTGCTTTATAGTTTTAGACACCTGTGCCTTGATTTCATAAGCACCAGGATGATCTCTCTGACCAGTCTCTCTGACAGGGATCTCTCTGATCCCTCTCTCCACAGCACCAGGGACTGATTTTGCCCCCCACTCTTTATTTCAGTTTCTACCAATTTATTATTTAGTTATAAACATCTCACTGAAATCTAAGATTCTAAGGCACTGTTAGCTAGTCACTGTTTTCTGGTTATTAGTTAATAAGATATATTCATATAGTATAACTAAAGGGCTGAACTGTTGAATCTGAGGGGCAGAAGGCAGTCATTGGGTTGGTCTGCAGCCAGACTATGATATTAAGGTAGGAAAAAAACAGTTCCGAACTCAGAGTTTAGATGGGACACATGAGATGATGAGAGCAAAGGGAGGTGGGAGAAGACAAATGCTAATCTCAAAATTTATGTAAGCTGGTACCACTCTGTCAGTCCTGTCCGTGTTCCCAACTTTTCATCCCTCCCTCCCAACATGAGTGGATCTTAGGCTTTCTTTTCCTTTGCCGGAGTCTCTGGGGTCTTCGCCCTTTCTTCCCCTCCCTCAGTTTGTGTGTGTAACCATTCCTAATTCAATGTTCAGGAAGCACTCATCAATCTAAAAGATATTTCAAAATACATGTGAGATTATTCAAAACATAAAATCTTTAAAAAGATAACTATTATTTTGGTTGATTATCTTGCCTTAGACTATGCAGCAGTCTATATGGGTAAGAACAAAATAGGCAAGTTTATGCAACCTTTATTCAATCGATCACACAGACCTAAGCAGCATTTATACCTACATGTGGGCACTCAAGAAGAGTTGAGGCAGTGTGTGGACTTTGCCCTCCAGCATACTTTTCTACCCCAGTTTTGAAATAATAGGTCAATTCTGCAATTCCGTGTCATGAGACAGAGGCCACATGCAAATTTTCTCCTGTACTGATGAACTTTTCCAGAGATGGGCAGTTTGCTTAACCACCTGAGAAAGAAGCATGAGCCAGATGCAGACACATGCCAGCAAGAACCCAGGAACACCATTGCTGGCTGCTGGAATTCACAAATCTGCAAAGGAAAGCAATGTGAGTCCATCCAGCTGTGCTGACAGCAATGTTCACGAAATTTCCTTTCTACGGTGGTTTTGCTGAGGTCAGGTGATTACCTCACTAGGCCCTGCTTGTGAAATTGCAGTGGTCAGGAAAATGTGGGGTGGCTATAAGCTCATCAGCTGGATAACTGGGAAAACCAGTTTCAGAAAGCTGTCAGTTGAGAGATGTTTTCAACATATCAGCGCTATGATGGCCAGATAGCAGATTGCATAACAACTAGTGCAGCAAATGGATTGATTTTCTCGCCCTGGAGGAAAATCTTTGACACAAGGAGGTGATCCAGAGCTTGAGCAGAATTTCTCCGTGTGGGTCCTGTTGGACTTACCACACTGAGTGCCAAGCAGGAGGCAGAATCTAAAGTGCCAGGCACTCTCACTTTTAACTGGAATTTAAAGACTAGCTCCAAAATATAAGAACATATTTCCCAACAAATATTTCTTTAAAGAAGCCAATAATCTAGTGTCTTTCAGAAGCTATGTAATTTTGAACACCTTAAATTTAAGTGCTTGTTACCTATCTTTGAAATGAACACTTAGCTTGAAAATTGTTTTTTTTGTCTCTTAAATTTCTAATTTTACTTTATCTTGCCCTTTCCAGATGATAACTTAATAGTATCAAATCTCTGACAATGACATCTTTAATTCTTTTCAAAGCTATTTTTCACTGTGTAATTTTTTTAATACAAGTTATGGTGCAGCAGAGTTGATAGAATTCTAAGAAATTAATTAATAAAATTAATCAAACTGCCAGATGCTTAAATATAAAGTACTGTAAATTATATATTGTTTTTGACAGGCACCAAAATAGAGTGTAATGATCAAATGGGAAATGCTATTTTCCTTCCCCACCTTGTTTTCTGGTTTTTGATTTTTTAGTGTCTAATTTTGGATTTACTTAGTCCAGGAATAAATTATTGGATTCAATTATAGAAACAGTTCCTTTCAGCCAAAAAGACTGTATGGTGGTAAAATACCAGGTGTATGTCTGTTGGTTGAGTTGGTGAAAACTGAGTCAGTAATGTTCTTCAAGGACACAAAAAAAATCAGGTATTTTAGAGCTATAGGTAATTTTAAGATTTCATATAGTTCAGAGTGCTACTTTCAGGGAGTTAAAATAATATTTCTGTTTTACTGTACCTGAAGTTCAGAATGAATGGTTAGATTAGCACCTTGAGGTCATAAAATTACGCTGGAGAGATCTGGACTTTAGGGCTCAACTTCACCATAGAACATAGTTTTGGTATGCCGGTAGCACAGACATAATATATGTTACCATTCTCTTCATCTGAGTGTTTGGTAGTCATTATTAATCAATAGTGGACCTGTTTTTCTATGATGTGTGGAAGCAGTTTCAGAAAACATTGCATCTCATTGAAATGGTTAAGCAATCCACTTGGCAAATGGGGTTAAACCTATTTACTGCCTTTGTGTTGGACCATCCTCTCTTTCAGAACAGCCTTCGAGGGCTCAGATTCAAGCCTTCTGGTAGGAAATACCTTCTAACTAAATGCAAAAGAAGTCATTTGGGCTCATTAGTTGTAACGGATGTACCACACTGAATGCAAGCCATTAATCATGGGGAAAACTGTATATGTGAATGAAGGGGGGAAAGGGAGAAGATGGGAACTCTCTTTACTTTCTTCTTAATATTTTTGCAAACCTAAAACTGCTCTAAAAGTAGTCTATTTTTTTAAGTCAACAGATTGTCTGACCTAATTCTATTGTTGATCCGAATGGATCATCACATGGTACATTCATGCGTGGCTGTTCCTAGGGGCCAGAATGGCCATTGTGATGGCCAAGGCAACCACAATCCTCGTTATCTGATGAGTGTATTGTGAGAATGTGTTTGGAACAGGAAACATAAATGTACCTCCTTCAAATTAAATTGTATTTGATGGTGCAAGTATTTTTTTCTTAATAATGGAATAATTACTAAAAGCATAACAGTTGTTGTCACAATACATTTTTCCTTTTCTGTTTTCCTAAAATTAGCAGGCTCAACCTGTGGATTTTGGAAGGTAATATACTCCAAGTACGTGTATGATGATTCAAGGATAAATAGGTCCCATAAGAAAAGTTTAAGAAAGTGATGTTGTTTAGCTTGGCAAAGAGGAGACTAAAGGGTGATCTGAGAATTGTGTTTGAAATATGATGATCTATTAAATGGAGGACAAGAGCCAGCTGTTCTTCATCTCTAGTGAGCAAAGAATAGGAAATGGACTCAATAGATTTGGTTTGGGTCTAATAGGGCTTTCCTAATTCATCCCACTCCTTTTCTTTTTCTTTTTTTTTTTAACTATATTTTATTGATTATGCTGTTACAGTTGTCCCACTTTCCCCCCTTTCTTGCCCCCCACCCCCTTACCCCCCCTTCCCCTCCCTTTAGTTTTGTCCATAGGTCATACACATAAGTCCTTCTGCTCCTGCACTTCCTATACTATTCTAATCTCCCCCTGTCTGTTGTCTACCTCCCATTTATGCTACTTGTTCTGTGCCCCATTCCCACCCTCTCCCCCTACCACTCCCCTGTTGATATTCCTCCATACCTCATATAACTCCCTTTAACATTTCATACAATAAAGGCTGGGTGGTGATGAACTTCTTGAACTTGACCTTATCTGAGAAGCACTTTATCTGCCCTTCCAT